>JAULBP010169557.1:0-14701 GCA_032355345.1 Lepetodrilus pustulosus | reverse complement strand
TCTCTCTCTCTCTCTCTCTCTCTCTCTCTCTCTCTCTCTCTCTCTCTCTCTCTCTCTCTCTCTCTCTCTCTCTTTAGCTAAAGTGTGCCCACTGATGTTACAATACTGGCGGATGTCTTCACAATAATTAATGTCATTGTATTATATCAGTGTATTATCAGCACAGATTGTGTCACTTGATTTCGATGAAGCAGCATGAAATACTAGTAACTAAGGTAACCATGTGTATCCTTTTTAAAATGTCCTCGATCTGTCTTTCATCTCAGATTAGCAGTACTGACCACTGGCCGTGCGAGGTCAATGACCTCCCGACGGTGAACTTGGCTGGACAGCCTCAGCGTGTGTCCGGTGTCCTTCCTTATTCCTAGGACAAGATACTATATACTTATCCCATTGTCTGGACACAATAATACTTACTTATCCCATTGGCTGGAAAGTATAATACTTACTTATCCCATTGGCTGGACAGAATAATATATACGTATGCCATTACCTGGACATTATACTATATACGTATACATTGCTAACAAAAATACTTATCAAGGGGTGACCGTTTGTCACCCGGCCGTAATATGTTCAGATCGGTCCAATGAACTACAATCAACCATTAAACATTGTATATTATACCCTAAAACAAGGTTGACTCCAAAAAACACCATTTCTGCTACATATGACTATTATTTAAGATACAGGATAAAAATCCTAATGAACTCGTCGACCTTGTTAGACCTTGTTATACCTTGTTCCGTATTTATAAGAGACATATCAGTTGCTGGGTCTGTAGCAACTAGATCATTCTGGTATCGCACATTATCATGTACACAGAAGATGGCTTGAACGGCATGCATAGCTTGTTCTAGGTCGGCACGATCTGAAGGAGATTGTCATGTGACGTCCTGTCAGATCCTGTCATATCTTGTCTACACTCCAGCCACCAGCACGCGCCCCTCCAATCTCAGAATTCCTGTCATTAGAGGCGTCATTGTACATGAAGATGGTCATTGTCATCAACATGGCTGGCGAGCTACTGTAAGGGCTTCAACAGTTCAAGGGGCACGAAGTTAGAGACTACAACCAACATGGACTTAAAACAGTGTGAACTGTTCGTACTCTTGAGAAGCTCAGCTATTGAGATGTATCACACATTAACTAGCCAGCAGTACGCCATGCCATTGTGACGTATCTAGTTTCTCTTTATTGAACTGTATTGAGATCGTCGTCGTGTAGTTACCCCTGGCTTAACTATAAACATCTGACCATATTGTCGGCGGGAGAACGTCATATCCTTTGATCTTGTACGCTCGGAAGCACTACTAACTTTCTATGTCACCCTGATCAACCATTCGATTGGATTGACGTTTATGGGTTAAATGTTAATCAGATAAATTGTTCTTACACCTCCTGGCCAAATCCAACCTATTTCCCCGACTTCACTGACCTAACCGTGGGTGGGAGGTCAGCAGCAACTAGCTGCCTTCAGTCTACAGCAACTCCCACTGCAGCGTAAATATCAGCGATTCCTGGCTATTGAATGGGCAATTGAAACCGTACTGTTGTAAAGAAGCTGAACGTGTTTGGAGAACAGTGTAAGTATTACATGGTCAGTAGCTGACTGGAGGCACGTGATCTCGTGGAGGGCAGACTATCAGTTATACTAGTTTACCTTTATTGGCAGCTGACCATTAGCAGCCTGTTGACTGATATCAGTTAAATAGTTACATTCTTTAAGACCCGTGAATCAGTTCAAAATGTCACCCCATTCAAGTCCAGTTGACTAATACATCAGTTAAAAAATAATCTCCTATAATATTAAGGCCGTTGGTTAGAATGTCAACCTATAGTAATCATCAACATTCCAACAGTTATTAACATGCTGTAAGGGTTTGCCGTTGGCTACGACATAATGCACATTTCTCACTTGTTACCATTTCAGTGTATATGCATACATATGTAGTTGATTAATGAATAACACCCTAATACGTGAGCACCCCACCCTAATACGTGAGCACCCCACCCTACTACAGTTATGTTCTGCAGTAGTATTCATTGCCGATGATACACTTTAATTATTAATCCTGAATGCTGGTCTGTTTGGATCCCAAGCTCACGACAACTAGAACTCATGCTCTCCCGACAGCAATAACACATCAGTCTGTGATATACGTTGTCACACTACGAGGGGTTTTATGTGTTCAAACATGAGTAATTTGATTGGTTAGATAGAGAAAGTTACAACACATCAAGGCTGTCTCCTAACACGTGGCAAAGGAGAACTCTACGTCCTTACATATTTGGGATGTGCAGGGTTATCCACCTCTAGTGTGTAAGATGGCGGATTTTTCGACAATGTCGGATCGCTTCATAATCAAACTAACGGAAAATCAGGGGAAAGCTGCTACCGGTTGTAAGGGTGTGTTCGTAGGAACCAAAGCAGCGGAAATATGGGCAGACAACTCTGGACCCTTACAGTTCGGCTGATGGGATATCCTCCCCTACCCCGATGCATCAACAGTTCTCACCAAACGGCGCCAATACGAAACTAGACATTCTATAGAATGACAGCGGTAAACAGTGGATACAGATAGCATGTATGCTGTGTATGATGTGATGGACATGTGAATGATAACCATGTAGCGCCTGGAACGGCAGCTTGTGTTGCATACTCCCCAGGGAGTTGAGGAGGAATTACATGAGTGCACAGTGATACAATAACCGGGGTAATAATGTAGCGCTTTGAGCATGCTTTCGAGCAAGGATTTAGCGCAATATAAGCAGTCTCATTATTATTATTATTATTATTATTATTATTATTGTTATTATTATTATTATTATTTTTATTTTATTTTTAATTTTATTATTATTATTATTATTATTATTATTATTATTACTACTACTACTACCCTCAGCAAACGCATATTTCTAGTAATCCAATTCAAATGTTGTAATTTTGCGGCAACAAACGGCGATTTACGTTCTGAGATAGAACCTTATCATTTATCTATGCTGCAGTATGCTTGCACACCAAAAGCAAAATTCGCAACGACACATTTCGATGGAATCAGTTCCTTTCGGCTCTGGTGCATTGTATGGATCTATTTAGATGTAGTTTTTAGTGGATACGTTATCAAGTAACATGCACTCATCTATTTTTGCTTGAAAGTCTTTATTTCTACGTGGGGAATGCTATGGTTGATGACACCGTGATATTGAAATAGCAACAACGTCTCCCGTGAAGTTAGTTTCAGCTGGTAGAACCCACGGACTGATATCAATGTCAATGACGAAAGTGCATGGTGGTGTGCATGGTGGTGACGTGGAGCACGGTTCACAATCTCCATTTGTTTCCTATTCAATAAAAATAGTCCAGTGTGGATCCATGATGTATCCAACCTAGGCGATGACGTCGTAGCAACGTTAATAAAATAACATAAAATATTAATTGTGTTTACCAAATGTGGTTATTTAAAGAGGAAATTATAAATTTTAATTATCCTGCAAGGAAGTTGAATTACCCGGAATTAAATCAGACTTGTATTTATTGAGTATTTTTTTTATATAAGTTTTTTTTATATATGTGCGAGCCACTATACTAGTTATAAGGATTGTCAATATATGATTGTTACAGTATTCCCGATATTATTTTTTAATTTTTAATTTTCTCCCGTATTATATTGCTTCTTAATTATTATCTTTCTATAGGGGTCTCATGACCGGTAGTTCTAGTAATTGTAGGTGAATTCCATAGCATCGGACAGACTATCCGTTGATTTCGTTCAGACGATGCGTCATAGAAGTTAACATTGTTGCACACACCATTCTAAGAAGGTTTACGCACAAAGACGTATGCGATAAACACGATGAACGTCATCGGACCAACGTCAACGTCAGTAACGCGCTACCAACGTACTTTTATTTCACACCTACAGTGGTTTTATTACTTTTGTTTTCTTAGATTCCACTTATTCATTCCCTTGACGTCATAAAGTAGACAAGTTAACAGTTAGGTCAAGTATTTCAAAGTTCAAGTTTTGTGTTAGGGAAGTTCAAGTTATAGGGAAGATATCCGCGTCCCCATAACTGCATTGTTGTTGTTTTTCTTCTTCTTCTTCCTCTTCTTCTTCTTCTTATCCTCCCCTCCTCCTCCTCCTCCTCCTTCTTCTTCTTCTTCTTTTTCTTTTTCTTCTTTTTCTTTTTCTTCTTCTTCTTTTTCTTCTTCTTCTTCTTCATCTTCTTCTTCTTATTATTATTATTATTATTATCATTGTTGATATTATCAGTATTTTTATCATCGTTATCATAATCATTTTAGTTTTTTAATTATTATTATTATTATTATTATTATTATTATTATTATTATTATTATTAAGTAGACTGATTTGTGAGAGAAATTCAAGTAGCGTGTAACGGAAGTTCAAGCAATATATTTTCGCGTTTCAAATTATAATTATTCTTTCTCCAGAATTGCCTTTCATATGAAGTAGGCCAACGAGATGTGATTGGAAAAAAACAATATATTAAATATCCGTTCATAAATTTTCCAATATTCAACAGGTGACAGGAAGCGCTTATTGTAGTTCACGCATCCGTGTAGTAATGGTATGTCTGTCAATAGGGAATGTCAACTATTTAATTAGTATTGGAACATGGTCTTTTCTCTGGCGCTACGTCTATACAAGTATACTTATACACCATTTTATTATAGGTATAAACCATTGATATTTTGAATCACGTCAAGTAATATTTCTGTACCAAAAAAAATAAATAAAAAATGAAACCCAATAAACTCGCTAATAATTATATTTTAGATGCTGGAACACTCATACCAGTCTATTGTAATAAAAATCCAGAAATATTTGAATACTATTCTTCCAAACATTTTCCGACACAGCTGACTAAAGAAATACCGGTATATGAATTAGCAGTGGTGCCAAAAATCACGCCATAAAGTTTGCAAATTCTACTAAAATCGTTGCTTTTATGATCTTTTAAACAAAAAGCCAAAATTAGAATGCATAACAAGCATTTAATGGCATACAATCATAGATTTCAAAGAGCGCGTAGCGATATATTATGAATAATAAATGCTTAACCAGGAGCTAGAGGAGTTTGGGTCCGTTTTCACGAAAACATAGGTTGTTACCCCGTGTACTTTATAAATGGGGGAAAAGGCACTATGTCTATTTACATAAACACGACTATTGTTGTAATTGTAGTTGTAGTTACGGTAATGAGGTATACTAATATGGGCAGGCAGACAGACAGAAATAAACTATACAATGTTAGTTTAAACATTCTTTATTAACTAAAATACAGCTTACATTATATTATTATTATTATTATTATTATTATTATTATTATTATTATTATTATTATTATTAAATAGCATGTACAAATAGGAATGAATAGCGATAAGAAAATTAGAAAATTAATAAAAAAAAATACCAATAATGTATACGGATTATATGACTATAACAGTTTGTAACATGTAACAGTTTGTAGCATATTAAACTTGAACATTCAAAGTGAAATTACAATATTGTGTGTAGACCTTGAAAAATGTGTTGATGGCTGAAGCGTTGCCATTGAGACAGCACATATTAAAAACAGAATAAATAGTTTAATATCCCTGTCTTGTTGTAAACCTCTTCATACTGTTGATCACTCTCGTAGGTGATGGTTCATTAGATAGCATTGCCATAGACATAGACATAGCAGCTGCCATTGTACCATTGTGTATTTAGAATTCTTCTGAAAGGTAATTTTTGTCTTTGGCTAAACATGATTATACTTATTATTGCTTATCATAACCGTCTACACAAATCTCTCAGCGTATTGGTCATCTTCATATTTCAATTAATTTGATTAATTAGATTCGAATTTGCATTTCAATTTTCTCGATTCTGATTTCTGTAGGTACTAGCTGCTGAGGGAGTACTCTTGTAATGTGTCTTTTGATCATGTCATTGCATTAGCAATAAATACCGAACTATGTATTGATTTCAACGTTGTCTTCATACAGATCTTCTGGAATCCCGTGGCAAGTTCTACAGATCAGTCGAGTCAACAGGATCAGACGATTGAGCCAGCTAGCCCTGCAGATCAGCATAGCAGATCATACAGGATAAATTGTAAGTAAACTAAATGAATTTGATGCTGTGTCGTATTGCCTAATTTTGTTTGATATCTTGTTCCCTTGTCTACAGGTTGAAGGTATGAGTGAAAACTAGACTAAAGTTGTACGAGTAAATGATACTAGTACATTTCCATCAAGTCTCAGATACTAATTAGATATAGTGTGGGAGTTAGGCTAAAAGAGTATACTATTTCATGCAAAGATTATATCTATATCTTGCCACTATAAAACAGCAAAGATGTATTATGCATTCTTTATGTTTGCGCAACCGTTGCCTACGTTTATACAGTTTACAATAGAGTACACTATATTAGCGTTATACCTTGTCATATTATCGCGTCGTTAAAAATTGTGCAATAGAATGTAGTGGTATTTTTGCTGTTGTCATGATTCAATTCATAAATATGTAAGTGGGTCAAGACCACTGTGGTCAATATCACTCATATCACTCCGCCGTCTCACGCGCAGAGAAAAACACATGTAAGACAAGTCGTGCATCCTGTCATAGTGTAGTGGTGTAACTATGTGCGGAGCTATGAACCGTGTCCTCCAGTCTCCCTCACGAAAAGCCCTCAGACAGGGAACTATGTTCTCTACAAAGTCTCAAGGTCGCGAAGGCATTGAGCAATTGGGTTGTTATCACATGTCATATTGACTGAGCACGTGACCTATTAGTCTGCGACCGTGCGGTAAGAGTAGACTAACAACAACATGGACTTTGCGAGTTCTAAGAATTGTCTGGTTCTGTCACGCGCAACTGAAGCGCCCTCCGTCTTGCGATGCAACAGTATGTGGAGAGTTTGTGAGTAGATGTATAGATATATGTTTAGTAGTATTTATCGAGAGCACATATAGTGACATACAGAGTGTTCAGGTGATAAGTTGTTTGTTATCATTCAAGTAATTATGACAGGTGTAGTATTCAGCAGCTGTACAGCACCTTGGATTTAGATCAAGCACAAATAATCAACACAATACACATCATACGTATCATTGTATGATGATGCAAACCGTCTTGCAGTATTACAAGCAGTACAAGCATGATGAGTATATTTATGGATGTCTGAGAGCATTACGTCATATGGGCTTAGGTGGGCTATTTTTAATGTAGGGATAAAATAAACCCCAACAAAACACACACATACATATGGTAGATATACCAATCAATACATCCACTGTGCCCTTTAACCAGCTCAGCAATGTCTAGCCTATGGTAACTGATACTTCTCAAATCATTTCTACAGATCTTGGGAATTCAAGACATAGGGAAAAAATGTCGTTTGGTCCTATGAGGATATTTTTCATATCAGAATGTCTTTAAAATAAATACTTTATATTTAATGCTGGAAAACAATTTGAAGAAAATGGGACACTTGTGAAAACAGTTACTTTGAACATTTATGGTTGTCCACTATTATTTCTACATGCACATACATACATAGACAAATGATCAATATGAGTAGTTTCAACGTAGATTGAGTGTCATTTTGCTAATAAATTATTTACCTGAAACAGCCAGACATGATCAATAATATATCATGATTAATATGTCTGGTTTCTGTTATTTGTAGTCTAACATTAGCACTGACTTTAGCTGAAGATCACTTCTACTCAGAACTAGAAACATCCTAATACTAATAGCTAATGTTATTTTATTAGCACTATGGTACTTCATTTTCTATTTGGATATTTTTTTGGATATAAGCATATTTTTGTTAATCTATCTACAATTCACGAAGAGTGATTCGTATATTGTAATGTTAAAAGAGAAAAGGCGATTCATTAGTGCATTGGTGGATCTTGATAGTCCTATAAATTAGTCTTTCAATTGATATGGAATGCAACGACTGTGTACAACGTTGTGAAATACAACCATTGAAGTTGCAGACATTATTGATTTGAGTTGCATCTTCACACACATAGATCGTATCAAGTTTTACTCGGTCAAGGTGAAGCAGATTTTTTTTTGCATAGATCAGAAATGCAAACTTTTGATCTGGCGCTGTTGCCTTTGAAATGTTTGAATTAATTGAGGTGTGTCAAACGTGGCGAAATATCATGGCCGCCACCCAAAATGCAGTGGGTGACGGGAGCTTGGATCCAATGGCTCACCCTCACTTCGCTGTGGCTTACTGTAACATAGTGATGTCGTCCGCCCAACGTTATGTACTCAGGGAGAGAATTGTTGATTCAAGGTCAATGCTTTGTTGTCTCTAGGAAGTTTTTCATGTCTCATGTCAATACCTGAGGAATGGCTGTGTAACTCTATGTTTAGAAACAGGGGATTTCGAGGTATTGGTTGCTGTTTGCAAATCTGGCCTTAGATTGGCCGCGTTTCGCGGTCACAACAAAGTGGGCTTTTGTTAGTGTTTGTCATCACAGCTCTCTGGTTTGTTTATTGTTGCGACTTCCTCTTCCGCAACCTCCCAGAAACAGAAACTCCGCAGACTTGCTTGGCTTTTCTCTGGGAGAGGAGCTAACCCCGAGACATTGTCCAGTTGGGGTGCTCGGTATTGCCACGGGTTGTTGTGGCATCGTAGGCTGGTAGATCTCGGTACGATGGCGGTAAGAATAGTCTAGTGATGTACGGCATCATGGCAACATCCACCAATGGATGCCAGAGGTTTTTGAAATTCCGCTTATTTTATCATTGATGATTACCATTGTTGACATGGCTTGATGAAACAGTTGTGAAATGGATAACTGGAATTTAATCTGAGGATTACCACTGTGCAGATTTGAGAATGTCCCAAGTGTGTCATGCTACAGATGTTCATTGTTTCTCGTTTCTGTGTTTCAGATGACAGCCTTTGTGCAGACTTGATACCACCAAATCCCAATGGAAACGAGCGTTCTCAGCCAGTCCTTGTATTGTGAACCCAATATGTTTCGTGACTTCAAACTGAAGAGGAAAAGAGTGCAGGACATTTTCAGGAATGATAACTACTTCAGCCCGTCCAATGGCAGTGAATCAGACCGACGTAGTGATACCTGTAGTGACTCTATTTGCAGCGACTCCGACCGGCGCAGTGACAATGGCAGTGAATCAGACCGACGCAGTGATGTCGGGAGTGAAAGTGCCGATAGCGCCTACGTGTCTGACCGAGCCAGCGATGTCAGTGACAGACGCAGCATCACTGACGAGCCACGAAGCAAGATTGGTCGGTTGTCTGATGAGATCGACGTCGGTGCCAGGAAGTTCGAACATTTCACGCAGCAACTCCAGAATTCAGTGCCGGTCGGAGGAAACCAGGATATGCCCATTGGTATGACATACTTCGGGTTTCCCCCAGCGTACATGAACATGCTCCAGACCAACGGCGGTGCCCACATGCCGGGTGTCGTCTCGGGGGGAGTTCGGTTCGTTCCCGTCATGGTTCCCGGAGCGATGCCCAACATGTCATCGCCCATGTTCGTCGCAGCGCCACCTTCTGGCTTCATGTTCAACAACGGAACTACAATGGACAAAAACATGCAGGTTTTCTCATTCGTGAACAATGCTAACAGTCAAATGACCAACCACATCGCACCTCAGAAGGCAGACGACATCAGATACAAAACAGTCCAGAAGCCAGCGGGGACCGACAAGTTTGGTAAAGAACAGGACTTCATTGCTCATTATACAAATGGAAAGTTTGTGTACGGTGGTCATTTGAGTGAGACAGACATTCGACCACGTGAAAGGTCACATGACCAGGCGGAACAAGGCGGTTACGAGTCGGAACCTGAAGACCAGATGGTATGCGCTATCTGCTCTGATCGAGCCACCGGACTGCACTACGGAATCATCACATGTGAAGGGTAGGTGACGCCCATCGGCATCTTGCATGTACATGTAGAAACTAACTCACCGTCATAGTGGACATCCTTAACTCCATTCCTATCGTAGTACCCCTGGCACACATCTAGAGAGAAACTTGGAAATGCTAAAGGTGGCACATGAAATGATAGGAAAGGAATTAAGTACTTGATGCTAGGATGTCTATGTAAGCTTGCAACGATACATTTGTTTTACGATATGATACATTTCACGATTCACAGGTCACCATACGATGCACCATTTGAGGCGTCAATCATTTATTATTGCTATTTTTATGCATATTGGCTAGTTTGTAACACACCTGCTAATTAAACCCATCTACAGTAACATACCTATCTACATCTGCACAGATGCCTCTACTAAGTAGCCAGTATGCATCTGTTACTATTTAATTATAGAACCAATCAATATCAACATTAGCATGTTGATTCCAGGACAGACGATAAAATTATGTTGCGAGTTTTTCAGCTTCGAAAAGATGTCATTGCTGCTAATTGAGCATGCCTAGGTACCTGTTCCCTGATATAGCGTTATCGGTATATTTATATGCTTTGTTTACTACTGTATCACTTCCTGACAAAAAGGTATGCTAAAGATAAATGTAATACTATCTTAACATGTTGTGCATGCTGTATGTGGTTTGTTCAAAATGCATGACTACAAATTTACATTAATTTGTTGTTGTTTTTTTAATTAAGAAATAGTTAGTAGCATATGTAACTTGTTTATTAGGTGTTGTTTTGTATCCATCTTTATCACTGACTTAGTTGTGGCCTTCTACTAACAAATAAGCATTGCATCCTTTAATTCTGCATGCTATTGTGAAGCTGTTGTCTATATATATCATCTACCGGGTATTTCTTATTCACTTTTCAATTTCCAAAATGGTACTATGCATATTTATCGGTTATCATGGTCGTCACGAATGAGTAAAAGATTCCTGGTGGGATGATAACTTTGTTATCGACTCACTCTTTGTTATCATGGTTGAGACAGTAGTTCTAATGATGTTGGCAAGTGTTAGGGTTAGGTGTGTGCTATCGTTCTAATGATGTTGGCAAGTGTTAGGGTTAGGTGTGTATTGGTGTGTGCTATCGTTCTGATGATGGTTAGGGTTAGGTGTGTATTGGTGTGTGCTATCGTTACGACATCTCAGCAACGTGATTTGTGTTTTCAGGTGTAAAGGGTTCTTCAAGCGCACCGTGCAGAACAAACGCGTGTACACGTGCGTGTCGGAGGGTGACTGCGAGATCAACAAGGCCCAGCGGAATCGGTGTCAGTACTGCCGCTTCAAGAAGTGTCTGCTGATGGGCATGGTTTTAGCAGGTGAGACATCTATACAATAAATGGCATGGTTTTAGACATCTATATAATAAATGGCATGGTTTTAGCATTAATTTAAACGATGGCATGATTTTTAGCTTAATAGAAATTGGCAAACTAACTTCATTCTTTATTCCATCATGTGGCAATATTTGTTAAATTGGTTTGATGAACAAAGTCAAGAATCATGCAACGGGTGACAAACCAAGGCATTTCTGTTTTGTTTCTATGTCCAAACCTCCATTTTCAATTCCCTGTAAAAATAAATTCTGTTTTAAAAATAATTTCTAAATATCCTCAATTTTTCGGTAAGCAGGATTTTTTTCCATGTGTATTTAAGGATACAATATATTACAGACCCTCCCTACATGGATAAAATAACAGGAAAAAAGATAATCTTCAGACTTTTGAACATTCTCAGAAATCTACCACCTCCCATTACTTGTTTGCTGAAATTGTTTAAGGGCGGTGAGAGCTTGTAGTACATGGGTCATAGGTCAGCAATATTAAACGCCAGATTAGTGTTCTCCCGAAAAAATTCCACATGTTTCTTTCTGGTCGTCTTCAAATGTAGGACTTTGGCAGGACCGATGTAGGGCTATGGCAGGGCTATTGTCAATAGTGTGTTTGGAGATATCCATTGTTATATTTAGACGAGAGGCGTTTCAGAGGCGAACTTGCCAATACAAGCTTGACACTGTAAACACCATCGCGGAAGTCTGAGGCTACGAGTAATGTTGGAGGGTAAACATTAAGAGTTGTCTGCCATTGTTTGCGTCGCTACTTCCTGGTTCTCCGCATAGTTGTCACCAAACCACATCGTTGCCTAAATGTTGTCAGACTGTTCAGTCTATTTCCTATTATTGACAATCCAAGTTAGAAACAAAATATGATCATATCCTTTTCTGCTCGACAGCGTTGGCAGTAATATTGATCTTTATTGATTGGCTGTGTATCGACATGCCACCATACAAGGGATGATAATGATTTACTATGTCATTGACATCTTATCATATGTCTAAACATATGAGGATGCATAATTAAGACCATAATTAGCAATGATTAGTCTTGGCCTATCTTAAGACATGTCGTAACTTTTTGTTCCTGTTTCAGCTGTGAGAGAGGATAGAATGCCAGGAGGCCGCAACTCTGGAGCCGTCTATAATCTTTATAAGGTCAAATACAAGAAGAACAAGAAGCGTGAAAGTCGGGTCAAGAAGCGGGCAGCTGAGATGAAGGTCAACTGTGAAGGTCATCTGGCCAGGGACCATCTTCGTCCTAGTTACGCCGAGCCCATTGACTGGTCAAGTATCCCCAACCGATCTCACTCCAAAGCTGTCGGCGCCCCCAAACTCATTAAAGCCGCCCCTCTGCCACATCATCTCCAGGGTCACATGATCCCCAACTACATCGCCAACGACAATCACCGTGGCTACCCATGCAACGAGATTTACGAGAACGAGAATGAATTCCTATTGAGAGGTATGAGCGCACGTGTCCCGAGTGAGGAGACTCACGTGACCATTGACAATAGAGTCCACATGTCGTCGTGTCTCGATTCCCCAGGGTCAGGGGTCAGTGCTGCACTCCCCTCGCCGGCCTCGCTCAGCCCGTCATGCTCAGACTACTCATCTGGGAATGCATCGTCCACCATGTCCTCGCCCTGTCGGAACCTCAGTCCTCTCGGCAGCACGTACCCTGACTACCTCATGGACGAACTCTCCTCCGTCGACTCCTTGCTGACCATCGCCGAGCTGTATCGCATCGACCAGTTTGCGGGCAGCGAGGACTCTGTGGCGAGGACTCTGTGTAGGATCGGTGACGACATCGTCGTCAAGTTGGTGCAGTGGATCCGACAGCTGCCTTTCTATCGGGAGATCCCTGTCGAGGTCCAGTCAGAGATCCTCACGAACAAGTGGCATGAGGTGCTGCTGATGATAATGATGTCGTACGGAGCTCTGAACTTGGGGCCGAACCAGGAGGTTCCGTCGTATAGCGAACTGTACAAGCGGAACATGGATAGGGTGCTGTGGTACCTCAACGACACGTTCGGGAAGTCCTTCTCCGTGGAGGCAGTCCGCTCAGAGATCGGAGAGGTCATTGAAAAGGTCACGCACATCATGTCAACATTCTACCAGATGGGACTCACCAAGTCTGAATACGTCTGCTTACAAGTCATCCTTCTGCTCAATCTCAGTAAGTACAACTACCTTTGTAGAGTTGCCTGGTTTCTGTGGTCAGTCACCTTCTTAAGTACAACAGTCAGCACAAAACATACAGAGCTCACCGTTTTACATACAACGGCTGCCGCAGTAATTTATATACACCGGTAGTCACTAATGGTCATCTTATTATGTGCAATGGTCATTAATAATTAGTTAATAAATTAGGTTAAATTAGGTTAAAAATCGTAAACATTTCAGATACCATACTAAATACATGCATATCAAATGGAAAGGCGAGGTCAATATTTGTGTATCAATATTTGTGTATAGCTAAATATTTTGAAACCTAAATAATTTATTCAGGATTGTTTGCCAACCATCATATTTGTAATTTTGAAATTTAGGAGAATATATTTTAACGTTCATTTGCATCTTTTCAGGTGACTCAAACCCCGCGATGGAGAACGTTCAGCATCGCTACATGACGGTTCTGCAGAATCACGTGCACACCAAGTTTCCAGGGCAACCAAACCGCTTTAGGGAGTTTCTTCTGCAACTTTCTCACATCCAGGCAGTGTCTGCGTTGTTGCTGCAGAGTAAGATGATCTACATTCCCTTCCTCCTCAATTAAGAGATGGCAGTCACATGACCTGCAGCAGTCACATGACCTGTAACCTGATGACAGAATCTAGCAACTTTCCTTTACTAAAAAAAAATGGAAGTAAAGCTGACAAGACCATTCAGATTGTCGACTGGCTAAATATAGCCATTCGTGCATTGTGATGAGTTGTGAGGCTATCCTGGAACTTGCGTAAAATTACTACTCCAGCGAGTGCCGAGGGTATTTACTGAAGCAAAGCGGAAGTAGTCCCGCTGTGAGCCGATCGCGGCTGGTATTGACGGAACAAGGACGATAACTGCATTGACTCAGCCAGACAGCGCATCCTAGTGTGTTCACAATTAAGGGGCATGAAAAAATATATATAACAGGAAATTAATTACATTTACTCTAAAACATCTGATCTTTGCATTGCAGTGTTGGTACACAAAATAAATAAAGAAATGTCTCGCATTTCTGGTTAATATACGGAAAATTAAAGGACAGAAGCAAAGGCCGAATATTTCAATGTTTCCGGATGTTTCATAGTTTCCATACTAAGAGTAACCTTTGAGTCTGATTTGCGGCATGCCAACCCACCCACAAACCACTCCCCCACACCTCTTCCTCCCCCACCCCCACCCCCCCCCCCCCCCCCCCCC
>JAULBP010169446.1:0-14702 GCA_032355345.1 Lepetodrilus pustulosus | reverse complement strand
CTACACTTAAATAGGCATTAGTAACCTACATGCTTATGTTTTTATTATGTCATTGACTATTTATGAGAATATATATCATCATGTCTTTGAACTTCAACTAGTTCAAGATTCCTCTAACCTTCGGCAGTATGACACTTTTTATATGGCATGGTATACAATGACCATACCAAATGAAAAGTCACATAATATTATAGTCAGCCAAAGGCTAGAGGAATCTCGAGCTACATCTAAACAGCTGCTGAATGTATGCAATTAATCAAAGGACGGAACTCTTGACAAACTGAGTAAACCGGCACTCTCTCAAATCCGGCATATTTTATTGGTACCAACGAGGGCCGGTTTATACAGAGTACAGTGTACATTCACTTGTGACACTTATTATCAGTTTTATATCACCAAAATCCCTTTTGTCGAACTACATTGGGGGGGATTTCGATCTAGCAGTTAGATGTAATTGGAGCTACGTTCCTGTTTTCATATTAAATATGAACCTTTTTTTATAACTATTGAGTGTTGGAAAATAAGTACATCAGTAAATAACAACTTTTGGGTGGACAAATCAAACATAAGTAGTCTCAGATAGTATTCTATTAAATTTTAGTAGAAAATATAACTGGAAAAAATAAACTACGATTCAATAAAAATAATGTATTTTGTATCTTATTAACATGTCAAAGGTATTTACGGTTACCCAGCAGGCACATGAAAGCAGACTTCTATACGATGTCGAATTGACATTGAAACAACATCAGTGCCCTCGTGATGGGTACTGTAAAGTGTTGCATATCAACACTAATTGCACATAACAGAAACAATAAAAAATAAATCAGTGACCCATTATCATCACTTCCCTTACAGTGTCACAAACAACATGTGCCGAGTATCCCAACAATCCTCATAATCACTGAGTAGACACCATGGCCACCGCTGAGATAGCACCAGACAGGATGACGCTGACAGTGCCACTTCCATACAGCCTAGTTTCAGACAATGTCTGGTCAATCTATGGATTAACTCCATAAACTGACAATATTTAGTAGGGATGACTTGAGGCCAACTCAATTTAATTGTGATAGTATTGTGATACATGTAATTGGAAACGCAATTGCAATATTATTACCATAGTAATTCCACTATTGCGATAGTTCAGTTATTTGACAATTCAAGTATTTAGTGCCATTTATAGAAAGTGCCTTCCAAGTATACACATACCTAAACACCTATATATGTATATATTAAACATAAACTGTTTTTAAATGGGGGGCAAGTAAAATTTACTATACAGAAATCGTAGTTTTCTAAGTAGAAAAAAAAAGAATTGATTTTTTAAACCAGTCGGCTATAATATTAGTGTATGTCGTGATGTTAGTGAAACATTCTAGAAAGCGACTATAAACCCCATTACCAAAAAAAATAAAAAATAAAAAAATAAAACATTGTACTGACTACGATGGTATGCCCAAATTAGAACGGTGAGACAACTATTGTAACTATCGACTGTTAGGAGTACTATCAATAGAATCAAACAGTCCAGCTGGCACATCGCGGCATATGATGTCGATACGATGTCGAAAATATATTGGTTTTACATCACGATGTAAAACCAACATATTTTCAACATCGTATCGACATTGTATGGCGCAATGTGCCGGCTGGGAATAGATCAAAACACTATCGATGCATTGCTATGGGATCACTCACTATTGTGATCTATCGATAGTTCAATCTATCGCTAGTTCAAATATTTTGTCCAGTCACCACCATAATGGCCCCTATCACCACATACTGGCTGGATGGAACTAAGTGTCCACAGTTTGGCGTTTATGGATTTGATTACAGTAGCATTCACTGCAAGTCAAAGTGTTCTCCACCCAAACCTACATGATAGGATGCCCAGATACGAATTGAAGTCAAAGTCAGAGCTACCTTCCAAGTTTGACAGAAAAGTAACAAACCTTGTAAAAATATAAGAAAGAATCTCAAATGGTCAGTGGTAATTTCAAACAAAATATATGAAAAGATGTTGCTTCATATTGGTATATATGAAGCCATCGTTACATAGACATAACGACAATTCTAAACAAGCATGGATACCATATTTATCTTATGCATCGTCTTCAAATGCATATGAGTGAAAAGGAATTAAATATGTTTGAAAACAAGTTGTATTGTATCCAATATATACAAGTTTAGTATTATATTTCTTACACACCCCTTTATATAACCTTTAGTCATGAAAATCAACCAATTTAGATGATTTATTGCACATGGAGACAATGGTCTACTTATCGGTATACCTCGTACTAGGTTACGCCACTACGCAATCATTCAACGTTAGATATTGGTACAATGAATAAAAAGTGTAGAGTAGAAGACCACAAACCACATGGACACTAGAAAGTGAATCTAACATAGATAACATATATACCAGGTATGCTGATTTAAAGATGCTAGCATACAACATCACCAATATATGACAAGAACGACTTGGTAAAAGATGTTTAAAGTGACATCACTGATAGTTTTGACGTCATCGAATCCTTTTCTTAGGAATGGAAAGCGTAGTTCTCAGCAACGACCTCGAATCGTTGCCATGGAGCAGCCAATTGGTAGCCTTAAAAAGTGATACTACATATGCGTGTTACCAAAAGAATTTAATTGGTGTGTAAGAAAATTAAATATCGTGCAAATGTTAGACTGGCTTCCGTAACCTGGACACAATGTCAATAGTGAAGAACTAATATCTATTTGTGTGCCAAGTTTACAACCAAGGCAAGGAACTGATATTGGGTAACTGAAACAGTCATTAGAAAACTGCAGAATGTATACAAACGATAGACATGATAAATAGAATATATTCTTCTCAAGAGTGATTATGGAGTTTAAAATCACTGGGGGAATCTTTCACCCATTTGCGACGACTTCTCAAGAGGAAAACACGACAAAATGGTGTGGATGATACATTTAATAGCACTTAGAAAAAAACAAACAAAAACTTTTGTTAACGATAATTAGAACAAGTAAGGAGATAACAAAATGCAATACTAAATGGTAAATGAGAGACATAATTTCGTGACAGGGTTGAACTATTGATTGACATAATGAAACAAAATAAACACATTACACAGAAACATTGCAAGCAGTATTTTAATGAGTCGCAAAATAATAAACATCACTAAATTATTTTACGAATCTAAAGCAAGATATACATGGCAGTGGTCTATTAAGTTTTTCTTTTCATGCTGGTATGTTTGATAATATTTAATTAATTTATCGTAGTTAATGTGGAAATTTGGCAGTACATTTTAATGGATACTTGGTTTTACATTTAGCTTCATTGCATTTTCACCACAACGGTGCCGTAACCTATGCCGGGCATTCAGGAAGTGTTTACTTCTACCGGTAATTGTAATATGATGTCAGAAATTTGCATTGTTTTTGTATAAATTACTCAGTACTACCGGGTACCGTAATATCATTATAAACATTTCAACTTCAGATTAATGTTTTTCATCAAAGTAAATTGGAATTAATGAATTGTGGATTACATTTGCAGATTTATTTTCTTCTTCTAAATATCTTAAGTGAAATATGCAGAATATGTTCATATAGAAAATGATGACTAGTAATATGAGAGCATACCATATTTATAAATATTTTGGAAAATATTGTCTCTAACTTAAATGAAATTGAAAGAAAATGCACAATTTAGGGGAAGAATGCAACTAGAAAAAAGTGCCATTTGTACATGATAACAGGATGGATATTTCAAAATGAATCACGTAAAAATATTATAAGCAATTATACATGTATCAACATTGAAAGTGATTGGCAATATCAACATACCAATTCCAGCATAGACATAATCTGAACATGAAAATATCACCAAATTTTAAAACAAAAATTATATTTTACATACAAAATAAAAGAACATGTAGGTAAATTTGGTACTAACCATTTACATATTATTCTGCTCCTAGTGTCATGGTAAGGAAAAGCATGTATGTACATAATGTACCACCGAACAGCTGTACAACTTTAATGATTTCAAAACAAAACTGTAGCAGGAAGTTAAACGTGGTAAAAAATCATTTACACACAAGTTAACTCTCTAACTATCTAACCAGATAAACAGATTGATTGATTTATTGCTAAATGTCACTGCTTTAATCTTACCCATAGAAACTTTCATCCAACAATAAGTAACTTAAGAACATGAAAATGAGAAGCACTGAACATCGTCAATGAATGTCAACAAACTTCTAAGAAACAATTAGCTAAATTATTTCTTACAAAAGAGCAAAATGTATTATGATGTACCAGAATGTTATTAATTGAACACAGCATGAGAGTCGACACAACGCTGCCATATGAAATGTCTAAAACATTTTTATTTGTTTAGCTGAGAACAAATTGTCACTTAATGATTATTAGGTTTATCTGGTAATCAAACACCATCAAATCACAGCCAAAATGAGACAACTGCCAAAAGAAAACTGACTTAACTTATTGGTTATTAACATATACTAGTACCAGCAGTACTTGCAACATTTCTAGCAATATACCAGTTTTACCAGTATTCTCTGAGAGACTGAGACAAATTATAATCACGTTTATAACACTAATATAGTGCTGAAATATTGAAACATCCTCTTTGGAAATGTATGGATATTCAAATGAGAATACTTCTATTAATTAGGTCCAAAAAATACTGCTACTTCACAAAGCTCTACAATGTGTACATTTATCTATACAAAGTAAGTATGTTTAGTAGCACAAGAGATAACAAGATATAGTTCCAACATGGCCAAGGTACTTCTGTAGTGAACACATTTAACATTCTATAATCCCAGCAAAAACATAGTACATACCAAGGGCACACTTAAACAACCATGCTATTAATTACTATTCATGATGATGTGTTGAAACTGAAGGTATTTGGAGTCAACTGGAATGTTGTCTGGATAAACTAAATAAAACTGAACATAATTCAGCAAACTTTGTAATAGATTTGCAAAAGTAGTAATGTACATAATACTATTCTAGAATTTTATCATTGCAATTTACACCTTAGAAAGACAGTTGTTCTGTTATCCCAGCAAAGGAATCACCCTCTAGCTCTGTCGGGACAATAGGGACTGCAAGTTGACATGAAATAGCCGACTCCGTGGCATAATGGTTTGAGAGTCGTCTCAAGAGTGTGGAAGGTCGAATCATACCAATAGACGTTAAAAGATGATACTTGTTGTTCCCCTGCTTGACGCTCTGCATTAAAGGGGCACAGCAAGGACAGATCAGTCGATTTGGAGTCAGTATATCATTGTTCGATAAAAACTGGTGGAAATTCAGACTAGTCAAGCAGTACATACCAGGTATGCATGCAAGCCATGATACGAGTAAACAATCTTTAAAGTGGCTTTAAATCTCAAATCAACCAACAACCAATTTATGGAGATTTATTCAAAATCTGGCGACATAAACTGGTCAAACATCTAAATACTATATTTGCTGACTGAAAGATGATGATCTCCCTTTGTGACATCACATGAAAACGCCATGATGCAGACGTCATTTATAGCAACCATCACATACTTCGCTAGCAACAGCACTACGATATTAACAAAATATGGTTTACAGATATTTTCGTCATTTACTTTCATTCATCAAAGACTATTGTTCCATTTGCAAACCATGCTGTATTGATTTTCATTAAGCAGAACGTTTATTATCAAGTATCTAATGCTATTCCTCTGATTAGGTGTTATTGACAGTCAGTCAACGGAAATGACTCAGGTCTACGAGACTTACTGTCCCTATAGTACTTCCTATAATGACGCCCATTGACCATGATGAAAGTGACTAATAGAAATGATGTAATCTGAAGGAGGTTATCGAAGTTTTGTACTTGGTATGAACCATGAATAATGAGGATAAATACAGTTCAGTTAGGCCATCTATCGTTATTGTCCTCATATCGATGGTCAGTTTCAGAAGAGACCGGCAGGCAAAACAATATTAAAACAAAGTCTGATTAGAATGTCTTGCAACAATATTACAAATTTCTTTTCAGATGTGTGTATATTCAAATGGCAGTATAAATCAAGATAAATGGTGGTCATTAATTTAAAGATTTAATTACAATTTTTACGGGCTTGCAATTTTAGTCTCACCTAGCTTTAGAAACATATGGGACACAAGAAAAGGTACAGGTGGTATATCTG
Organism: Lepetodrilus pustulosus; assembly: GCA_032355345.1. Taxonomy (NCBI): domain Eukaryota; kingdom Metazoa; phylum Mollusca; class Gastropoda; order Lepetellida; family Lepetodrilidae; genus Lepetodrilus; species Lepetodrilus pustulosus. The sequence goes on along the minus strand of JAULBP010169446.1, from coordinate 8,481 downwards.
GAATGACACCCTGACTAAGGCCTTACTAAAACAATGGAGTCCCAGATCACTTCTGTGAGGCCCTCAGACGAGCAGCTGTGTTAACATTACAATCAATAGCGTACAGCTCATCACCATAGCAACACTTCCTTCCCTATCACTGCCGGACTTGGAGGACATGTGATGTCACACACGACCAAACATGTCTGTGTGGCTACCAATACAACAGCTACACGCCCGGTATGTACCCAGCATGTCTGAGGATCACCACCTTAACCTGTGCATTGTCCAAGTCAGTTCAGCGAGTGCTCTTCCTGTCCGCGACAGTCATTCACAAAACTGACAGAGCCTGTACGCAAACATGCCCACTCCTCAGTCAATCACATTTCAGCTAAAACTATTCAGGGTTAAATCAGGCCTGTCGCAGTTTCGTCAACACTTACTCTGCAATGATTTAAACATGTGTTCACTATAGATACTAGAGTGCGTAAGTTCCTTCCAAATTTACAGAGATATATCCCAGGCAGTGAAATAGTAATATGTATACATTCTGAAGAATGTACTATAAAGCAACATGAAGCATTTCTCACAATGGACACTGTGTTAAATACATCACTAAAGCACATTATAGAATGATGAACAAATTGCATGAGCATTGTCAGATTGTATTGAATACATTCCCATCACAAAAATGTTTACACACAAGATTAATATTATTTCTTTGGTCTTGTAATCATATTGTCTTGTAACCATATTCAGCACACGTTTAACAGGAAAGATCTAAGAGTCTCGCTCTTTCTTTATTTTAAGTTGCTCCTTGAAATCCTCCCCAAGGATGGTAGTTATCTCCCCCTGCATGAAGGCCCAGGGCACGTTGGATCCTGCTAGAGGGCACTTCTTGCCGCTGGGACAGTACACCTCGGCCCCAGCACCCTGATGTTTGATACTGTCTCGCGAACACGGAAAACAGAACTTGTGTTCCCCAACAGACGGGCATTGAACGAAATGCGTATCCTCCAAACGTTCGTGACACAAAGTGCACTTCAATGCTTCGGAATTTGACACAGTGGATTCTGGCATAGTGCTGCCGATACCTGCATCGGAGACTGGTCACTGGTGCGGGCGACCATGGAACAGATGTATCCCGGGAGAGCGATGCCTGATCCCGTGTCTGCTTCCATTGTCACCATGATTGGGCGATCCACCTGGGGTAATATTGTCAGTGACGTTCATCAGTGCTGCCATGGGCGATGGCCCATTGCCTGCGTCTGGTGGGGTGGGAGTGTGATTGCTCATGGGCGACATCGATGTCGAACTTGGCATGCCAGATCCATAAGCGGCAGAGTTAATTGTCAGTTTTAAAGCTTCGGTTTGACTCTGCATCCACTGTTGGCGCTTGTACTGTTCCTCTGTGAGCTTACCTCCAATCTCGCTTTCGGGATCTTGTGAGGCTTTCCTCTTTCTCCCATCGAACACTGGCCGTCCCAAACTCGTCTTGGTCATATTCCTTGCCAGTGAACTAGGACTCGGCAAAGAAGGAAGAGAACTGTCAACATGAGGAGTGGGCACCATGTCTTTGTTCACAGGTTCCTTGAAAAAACGGACAGGCTCAGGCAGCATGTCGCCAAGAAGCCTCCACTCACCATCGCCGTGTTTCATTTCATACTCCAGATACTTAAAACCAGAGGACAACCCTTTGTTGAAATCCTTCATACAGTCCTGATACATTTGCTTCGCCATCCCAGAAACACTATTATATATGGTCCCAGAACCGAGAGGATATTCCACGAATATTTTCAAGTCATAATCACCCCCTTGTTTCAAACATGCATCAAAAGCAAATATACGTCCACAAAGCGACGTGTCCTTCTTGAACCTTACCTCAAAAGGCACAGCATGGGAAAGAACTGAGACAGTTTCACGAACAATTGGTGGTCTCTGAGCAGGATCATCAACAACACATGTCTTATTTCCGTTTTCATCACTGCTTGAATTATTGCTCTCTTCCTCTTCAGCATCCCCACGTTTTCCATTCATACCAGGTGGATGGGGCATGGGAATTGGCCCCAACCCTGGCAGATGCCGTCCTGGTGGCAGGGGACCCTGGAACACTTGATGCGGAAGCACGCCTCTTGGCACTGACGGACTTCCACGTTGGAGGTCGGACAAACTTTCATCAGGTCTGTGCAGAACGTGTCCAACAGCAATCCCATTCATGCGTGGCCCTTGCCCAATTTCCATCACACTTCTGTATCTCTCCGGGGGTAAGGGGCCATGGTGTATCCGGTTGTGTTCCATGTGCCCGTCGGGGTGATGTCTCTGAGACGGGTGGGCGTGTGGAGGTCCCGTTTTGACAGTAGCCCGTCCTTCTTGGAAACCGTGAACACGTTTCATCTGCCTTGCAGATTCTATAATCATCTCTATCCTGTCGGGACCCTCGTAGTTTACACACCCCCGACACACGGACTCGGTGAAGTCGTGTAACATAGCCCATGGTGTACGCGGTAGATCACACAGGTAGCAGTGTTGGCGATGAACTCGATGAGGCATTGACATTCTGTTCAAGACAAATCCTCAATGACAGCATACGCTTTAAACTACTTCACACTCACATGAACACAGAATCCAAGCATTACTGCAAGTCTGAGCGGCTGTCATTGATACCACTGCTGTCTTGAGAAAGCACACACTGATTAAAATCTCCCTCCCTCTCTCTCAGTCAGTGCCGCCGCTAACCACTTGAAATCTCATACAAGGTTGCGCGACAACAATGCGCATGCGCAATGAATAGCAAACGAAAACCTCTTGCTTTAGCCAGCTTACTCACGTGTGTGGCGTTTCTGGATCACGAAATGCACACAGTCAAATTACAATGGAATTCGATAGCCGAGTGGCAACGGCGAAACCAAAGTGTGCTCGTGCATAGCAATGGCGTACTAACCCGCACTCCAAGCAGACGATCTCAACAGCCACTATCCGACTGTCCACACAAACGCTCACAATATAAATGTAGGTTGTGCACTGCTATAGCGGTAAATAGAGGCCCGATATAAAGAGAGAGACTCGGATACGCTCAGCACAGCTGACAGTACTCGTAATACAGTTATACCGCGAGAGCGTGCTTCCCTCGATTAAGTGGCCAGATTTATTTCATGTTCTAGATAATAAAGCCGACGTCGGAACGACTATCCAAACGGACGACCGCATGCCTGGCAATACGAATCATCCGCCGGTCCTTTCTATCGGGTTTATATAGATGTTCACCATGTGATAGAGACCAGACTGGGTCAGAGACGTCTGTTGTTTTTCACAATCGATTGTGATCGAATCTAAATAGTAGAGGCAATCCCCGAGTAGCCTGGGTCAGGGGAGAACGTGCGGGGTATGGGGACAGAGGGATCAGGACTCGAGACTGGCGCTATTATACATAGTGACGACGCCAAGGTGATGTGCCAACCCCCTCGACAGCCTTGCGTGCTTCGAGAGCGATCTGAGCTTGCATCTGATTAAATCGCGTTAATTTACATGTCTTCGCGCTAAGTCGTGTTCGTGACTTGCAGTCGGAGAGGCAAGGAATTAACCGGACATATAGTTCTCGCAAACTCGGAAGAACACGTCAATAAAACTGCATCGCAAGTTCTAAAATAAAAATATTCTGCAGGCTCTGGCAAGTAAATTTATTTGTTTTGCACTTTGAAAGAAAAATCGATTAGCAATTTATCAGAGCTCCGAATTCGCGGACAGTGTAGAATGTTTTTTTTTTTTATAAAGTAAAAACAACTCCACACCACCTGCATTTGACGTCGGGAAAGTAACTTTGGGATACCGCCAAATTCCCGCGGTTTTCGTATTCGACTCGAAGGAATATTGGTCAAGAGAAATCGCTAAGAAGTACTGCATGACGTCATTGGACATCGCCGAGAGCGAAAGCAAGTAGCATATCCATAACCTTTGTAGAAGCTTAGAACCATAAGCCAGACATTGAACATGATAGTTGATGTTATTCCAGAAGTGCCGCCAAAGACCAGTCTGTTTCCGTATATGCCAAGGAACAATTGTCATAATTGAGCCACTAGATGTTTTAAGAGTACCACACATCCATAGCCGGCCGCGACTTGTCATTCGCATAACAACGGTTATTACTCCGAGAACAGTAAAGAAATTGCAGATCCTACAATTGTTTCATTTTCAAACACAAATTAGAATATGCTTAGCACAAGGGACGAAATACCGTTTTGGAACAAATGCACTTTTGGCTGTACGATATATATACAAACCTCGTCTGATTTATTCCAATGCCAAACACACGGAAAGTTCCATTTTCATATATCAAGGGAATGTGCGTGTCCCACAGCTATTACAACAGCTTTGAACGTTCCAAGCAGTTACATACTGACGTCATGCGCACTTCTGTGAAATGATATACTCTGACAGCACGACCTCGGTCTAACAATGCTTCATTTTCAACTAGAAATAATCGTGTTTTTTCGCTGCCTGTTTTAACTACAAGATAAATGAGCCATAGGCACTCAGTTCTATGACTAAATCATCTGTGCATGCTTCAAATTCAATAACTAATAAAGTAGAGTAGATATAAGATACATCTACTTTGAGTTTGTTAAACACGCGAGATGCCAATTAATCAACGGAGGTTGAAATTTGCATTAGAACCTTATATATATATGCTTGAAAACATATCATTTTACATCCTAAGGATTTTTAATGTATGCATTCACGTTAGTACAGCATTAGAAAACGATGAAGTTCCGTGTCACTTAATGTGTTCAACATGCTATATGCATTTGTTCTGCAAGACAATATATATGGTATGACAACCGAATACTTGGGTAAACTGCGTATGGATTCCGTGGGGTGAAAAATGATAATCGAATATATTTAAGTTGCTAATACATATTTCTCTAGCTTTATACAGGAAATAATCGTCTATATAAACCAATGAAACCATTTCACCGCTCGTTTCTGAAACAAAACTATACGTGCAGAAACCAAGGTACTATTTCAACCTATATAATAACGGAACGTTATGAACGGCGAAGACTATTACCAATACATGCACGCACGTAAACGAAATATTCGGATACCGTTGTATACATTGTTCTCGTGCAAGAACATGTAAATCGGCATACCAACAGACCGTCATCACACACAAGCATGCCCGTACCTATGAAGGCCAACACGTATAAATATAGAGAGAGCTATAGAATGAACTTAGGTTCAATCGCAGGAATGACGTTGGAGGGCCGAGGGTGTTTGCATTAGTTACACGAGTCTGGGAGATCGTGCTGGTCGAGATGGCATAGGCCGGGAGATCCGTATGATTACAGCAGTGCTCGAGTGTGACACATACGTTGATCACGAATTGCACGCACGAAGACGGTCAGAAGCACGCACCGCCGTCTCATTCCGCCTTTGACAACGCCCTGAGACCCGCAAACGCGGCACGCTAATTCCTATTTGGCACGCGCTCGGGCTATACGTTAATGTTTGGGAAACCTTGCGGAATAACAGTCTCAGACAGTGCTGAAGCGAGATAAACGGCATGAGAACGGGCGTTATATTCCGACCAACATTGACATTGAACACATCACCATTGAAAGGCAGCTCAGTGTCTTCGCTTCTGAAATGGCAACTCCAAGCACCAATGGGTTAATTTAGGTATCTTGAATATTTATAAGATCAAGAAGTTTAAATTGGTTTCTACCGATTTCTCTAAAAGACATTTGTTAGCGTTCGTGCTCCGTGTTCTTTAGACTAACCATATATTACCTGAAGGTGAAAGTAGATCTTGTGTATATTCTACTGATTAGTGTAGTATTTATTTAATAGGAGTTAATGGAAAAATGCTTTGTTCCACAGACCACTAAATTTGCCGTTAACGGAATATGTATTGATTATAGAGCTGTACGGGCGCATTGAATGTGGTTTGTGTAACTGGCATGTAACCTTCCTACCGTAGACAGACAGGCAAGCATACGAGTGAAATAAACTTGAATGCGACTCTAATTCTAACAAACAAATAATATACAAACAAGAAATACACTAGAGATGCGTGCATACCTTCTATATATGCCATCGACCGATCGCACACTCGACGTATTGTGATATGATAGCATGCTCACTTTCTCAGACAATACCGTGGAACTGGTATACCTCCGTCAGTACCATCCAATAATCGCAGGTTTACTGCAACACTCGGCTGTACGCATGCATGTAAGCTGCCGTAAGCTAACATGCCGCACTATGAGCGAATTAATGTTGAAAGAGGCTGATAATTAGTAGAGATATACTAGTACATTGCGCTATCAGGATATTCAGCATGTAAAATTGATTGTCAACGAGGAAAAATTCCAGCCAGCCATACGAAATTCGACCCAGCACCTTCGAACTTGTAGTCATAAACCTACCATTTCAGTGCCAGCGGAAGCAACGCAAAAAAAAAGAAGAAGAGAAAAGCTCTCAACATCAACTGCTACAAACCAAATCGGTTTACAGGGAAGTTGTAGGCCTATAAATATGCTGAGTACCGATGTAAATGTAACGTTCAGCGTTACCGAGACTTTGCTGTTGATGCTAGTACACTCTCAGTAGACGCATGTAACTTTGCCAGACCAGCGTTCTATGTGCAACTTCTATGTGCAACTTTCGGCACTTGCGTGCAGTGATAGTTTCTTCAGCCCTCCCTTTTACATTCCAATTTAGGAAACTCTCTCTTCCCCTTCCAAATAGCCGTAACAATTTCATATCTATCACTCCGAGCACGCATGTGCATTGAGAAGATCCACGGGGTTCCCAATCGAAGTATCAGTGCAGAGGACAATAAACGGGTTTAGGATGTATTTTATAAAAGACCATTTAACCATGACATTTAACGAATGTTTTGTGTTCATGACATGCGAGCGTTTTAATATGAGCAAGGTGCGTGCTACGCGGAATAAACCTAGAAAGGAGTCCCAACCATTACGTCCTCTAGATTTCATGACTGCCATTATAAAGTAGTGGATTCCCATTTTATGACCAAAAATAACACAATCATTGAATTTCTTATAATGTCAGCGGTTGAAAGTGGATCTGGTATGACTTCCATCATTAAGAAAACAAGTTAGCGTTGCATCAAGATCTCCCGTGTTGCTGTGTACTACGATGTCGTTATGCCGTGCTAGTGCGTGCTCGAACCCTTTTGACAGCGCCGCTGCGAGTGGATAGCGTGCCGCGGGGAGGTAAATTCAATGGCTCGAACCCCGGGACGTCAACGTCGCCGACGGGTATGCGTGATGCACGACACTGTGCGTGATGCAAGATGGAAATTAAAAAGCACAGGGATTTCGTTTGGAAACCATCAATCCCCATTTAGATAACAATGCCATTAAAGGCCGGCCGCTGGTGTGCCGCGAAGACATAGAAAACGTGACTATTGACTGAAGAAACTCATTAGCCGAAAAGCCAGCCATTTCCCTTGTAACGTGTCGCGGCGACGGAAAGTGAATATACGATGAGCACAGTAATGGCATAAATATATTCAATAAATCAACATCCATATGACCATTCCTCATGAACCTGGATCATGCCTTGATGAGATGTTCTAGAATAAGATGATGCCCAATGATGCTTACACATGCGATAGTAGTAGACCTATAGCTGGATGCAATTACCACACAAGTCTAAGAGTGTGTCTTAACTCCTCTCGCTGCTGAATTAGCACGGGCACCACTCTCCTGTGGTTTTCAGAATGGAAAGGGTTAAACGGTAAATGACATGCATACGTATGTGCCAGATCTAAAACCAAATCGAATACAGACATGCAGTTATATAGCTTAAAGGCACGCTTTCTGATCTTGTTGGATATGTTCAATAATCCACTAGTTGAATACCTATATTTGTCTACGTGTTTCTGGCTACAAGCCAGCCAAGCCAGCACCTGCCAAATAGGGGCAGCTGACACCTACGATAATATTCAGCTCTCACGATCGGGCCCAATCGCACGCTCGGCGAACGTGCTAAGGCCGCGCGTGACGTCATTGCCGTGTCGACGGATCAGGAAAGCAGGCACGAACCTATTGACTATGGTATTGACTGGCCGCACATAACGAATAATGTCGTTATCTGGAGTGTGTAGAAACAGCTGATACCAACAAGTTATAGACCGTGACTGGCATCACTAACCACGTACTACACGTAGCTATAGTGTCTGACGTATACAACTTCAAATACGCTCTGGAGAATACAAACACATTACAAGCACACAATATCCAACTATGCGAAGAATACAAGCAGGTTATAGTACACATATCCGCAACATCTCCACTGAGAAATTCTCAAACAGTGAAACGGACAATATTACGTGCAACGACTTATTTTGGGAAAACAGTAACAACAATCTGACACACTTAAAGGCATACAATCACAAATTTTTTATGAGCACGTAGCACTATATTTGAGTAATAAATGTAAACTACATTCATTTGTGATAGTCATCATCAATTC
>JAULBP010169336.1:0-14704 GCA_032355345.1 Lepetodrilus pustulosus | reverse complement strand
ATATTAGCGTATTGAATGTTAGCGCCTAAGAGCAAAACGCTAAAAGCGCTAACATTTCATGCTCGCTAACATTTCATTATTTACAGTATTGTATAAGGCTGGTACTGGTAAGGGTTGTCATGGACCCAAACCAGCGTTATATCGAGGGGACGTATTTCTATTGGGGTAATGCAGGTTATCTCTAAGACATTGCTGGTTATATCTATGAAGCATTGCAGGTTATATCTATGAGTCATTGCAGGTTATATCTAAGAAGCATTGCAGGTTATATCTATGAGGCATTGCAGGTTATTTCTATGATGCATTGCAGGTTATATCTATGAGGCATTGCAGGTTATATCTATGAGGCATTGCAGGTTATATCTATGAAGCATTGCAGGTTATATCTATGAAGCATTGCAGGTTATATCTATGAGGCATTGCAGGTTATTTCTATGAGGCATTGCAGGTTATTTCTATGAGGCATTGCAGGTTATATCTATGAGGCATTGCAGGTTATTTATATGAGGCATTGCAAGTTTTATCCATGGAACATTGCAGGTTACCTGAGCCATATTTCTCCATGGGCTTATTGTCAGTTATTTATGAGGTATTAAAAACAATATTACTTCATCGATATCGTCTGAAACCCTACGAGAAATAATCAATGCACCATTGACAAAACTCTGCAATCTGCATGCATGCCTAGTATTCCAAATCCAATTCTAAACATCACAAATATTAGATCTATCTTCAATTTCATAATTCACACTACACACATGCCTGTGTTCATGACTGAACATTGATCAACCGATTGCAATCTACTTGTGATATTAACGTTACGCTATCCTACAAATGGAGGTTTGTAATTTTCTCGCTTTTCATGATAAATGAAAAAAAAAAGATAGAGAGAGACCAAATCCAATCGATGCACATGCTCAAAACAACATGAAATCTACGTGAAGAGCAAATCTCTTAGTAAGGAGGAGTGAAAAAATGTTTTCGATCGTTACGAAAAGATTCGGTGTTCGCACTGTAGCCACGAGACCAGAACTTCTTGCTATTCATTTTGATTCCAACTATGAAGAACCCATGTGTACATATTTGTTCTGTGGCCATAGCTGGGTTTGTGAATGACCCCCCTATAAAGCCCGCTAGCCTGCTGCTCTCTGTTTAGATGGGAGGGGGACCTATCTAAACCTTAAAAGGATGGAGGCTCAATCGGAAACCAGATTGATGATCTTCTAATGCTGTAATTAAAACCAATGGCGCTAGGTGGCGCCACCGAAAAGAGCTTACAGTTCTGGCTAAATCCCCCTCCACAAACATGAATTGAACTTTGAATGATGATTTACATTTAATGTGAAATTTTTGTGTATTTATTCTTTTGGCCACTATGACAATGACGACTAGGGTATTATAAGCTTAGAAGTTTACATTTGATACAAAAAAAATAACAAAAAAATAAAATTGATGTTATTTCCAAAATGAAATGAATTTAAACAACATATTACAATTGCATGTACTAATTATAGCATTGCATACCTATATATTAAATTTATCATTAATTAGTAATTTAATCATTGTGTATTTTCAAATCATTATAACTAATATAAAAATTAATAATAAATGCTACAGAAAAACAAACTTTAATTGTGTGTATATTTATCTAACATTGGACATACGTGTATATTATATATTAAAATCATTAATAAAAATAAATATACTAAAATGTACTTTAAAAAAAAGAAAACCAGAAATGTAATTGTGTTCATAGCCTATATTCATCTTTTAAACAATTTAAGAGGAAAATATTCATTCTGAAGAATTAGATTATTCTTCCAATCCATATCATCAAAGAGTCTCCATCGACACATTGTTAAGTCTATGGGGTTTTCAGGAGGTGACAACGACATAAATACTACATCTCGTGTAATGAACTTAACAAGGACATTGCCAGACCTGGGTGGCCAAACATTATAAATAAGTCAGCCTGTCAGATGTCGGGGAGACTGTAATGGGCGAATCCCCCATTTCTTCCACGTTTTGTGCGAATTCCCCCCACACCGCCATTTCTTCCATGACAGTCTAAAAGGTGTGAATGTCCATATTGGGTACCTTTTCATTGCTCAAATGGTGGAAAATATCCAATGACTGAAAATTTATCCTGTTATTTTTAGAGAATGGCATCGTAGATCCAGTTTGGGTGTTTATTTAGTAAAAGAAGTGATGGAGAATGTTTTTTCTTTCCGGGAGCCATGTTTTTCTGTAACACATTTCCATTGACGGTGGACTTGAGATTTGCATTTTGAAACGGCGATCCGACATGGCTGGACTTTTATTGAATCGATCTGGGTTTAATGTCCATGACTGTTGTGTCAGATGGGAGTATTTGCAGTATGTCAGAGATGACGAGAATGATGACGCTAACATAGCGCGAAAATGCAGGTTTTGTCTTAGAATTGGAATCTGGAAATTCAAATTAGGTGTAATCTTCATGTTTTTTGGAAAATCCTGGCAAACACTGCTCTCCGACAGAACTAATGGTAGTAATTTAAATTTCAAATTTTACCATTTCTGGGCTTTTAACCGTTACGTTTTTAGACAGGTTGCAAATTTCCTTCTATTTACATTTAATGTTCTGACCGATGTCTATTATTGTGGGTGAACTGTGGTTGTATCAGATTTGGTGGCATTAGGTGCACTGGGTGAATGTATTGAGGTGGACATGGGGGTGGATAAGATGGTAGTTGTTGGTCCATATGTTTTAATTTAAATTCTTTACAATTATTAATTACAATTATAAGTTGAAACCAATAAGTGAAATAGATCAGAATGTTAATGACATTCATCTAGCAGTTACACCTACTCATGTATAAAAGTACACCTGCATTATGTACAAAAGTACAGCTGCATTATGTACCATAAATCTAAATGTTTCATAAAATGCATTATTTTCAATGAAATTAAATATTTCAGAAAATGTACTATTTTCTACTTCCAAGACTGAAACCAGTCTAAGCAGATCCAACTCAGACAATTCTGTATCGGAAAGACTAAACAAACACATTTGTCTACTAACGATGTCTTAACCGATAGAAATCTGCTGCCGTCAGTCGCCGAATCCATGCTTCGTTATCAGAAACGAAATAAACAACCCAACCACTAGAATACACAAACCAACACAGGGTGAAACCAGACAATGTCTTAATTAAATAAATAGATTGAAATCATCCGTGGCTATTTATCCCAGTAGGGACTGGGAAACAATTTCGGAAGGCACCATTGGGCGACCTCCGACCCCATGGGTCAGTTTGGGAGAGGGGTGGGGAGAAGGGGTCAGGGGGAGGGGGGGTGACCATGGCTGACCTCACCCCCAGCAGAGACTCATTTCCCCATGTGATTGGGGGAATTCCATTTGTGTAATTACAAGGCTACCTGAATTATTAATGGATGATTGAGAGTCAGTGGACGAATCAATCCTACTAATCAATCCTACTTAGTCTAGAGTGCCCCCGTCGACAGCTAGGTATCAAGTAAAGCTGCTCCGAGTAGTTTCGTACTAATATATGCTTTCATATACGTGTACAATGTGGTTGTTATTGTATGAAACTGGTTCTATTTAACATTATCACATGGGAGCTGTTCTTATTAGTTTCATACTAATATATGGTTTTATATATGTATGTACAATTTTTGGAGGAGTATAGTTGTTATTGTACTAAACTGGTTCTACTTATCATTTTTGCAATAGAGCTGTTTTGAGAAGTGTTTTTTTACTTGTATTTCCATATGTGTACGATATTGTACAAAACTGGGTCTATTTAATGTAACATATTTACCATTTGGTTTCATCACGTAGACATGTGTGAAAGATTCACGTTGCAACATTTAACAATAAATGGCTCACTGTTCAATATCTACAAAAGTACATACAGGTACATGTGATTGTCATTATACTGTAGTCACTTTGTCGTTAAAATTACTCGTGATATTGAGTTACTGTTTTAAGACTTAATTCCATGTATCACATCATCACATTGTATTTTTTATTTCTTCTCTGAAATGCATTTATATGCATGTACATGTTTTTCTACCAATTTAAGATTAACCGCTTCATAGTGGGTTCATCGCAGCATACAATATTGATACAATGTCAAAAATATGTTGGTTTTATGTTGTGATGTAAAACTAAGATATTTTCGACATTGTATGCCGCAATGTGCTGGCTGGGTTTACTTCAGTATGAAAGTAATTCAATGTATTTATCACTCCAAGGTCAATAACTCAGCAGAATCTTTTTTATTAACCCTCTCCATGCTGGATTATGCACATACACTGCTCTTTAGGGCATCTCTAGTTGCCTGCAGTAGGGAGAGGGTTAATGTGAATTAGAAATGGTGGTTCCTGAAAGTCTGTTAAAATAGTCGATGAGTAGGAAGATAAGGTACTAAAATAGTGAAGAGCGGTAATAAGTGGAGTGCTTTAAAAGGTCATCTAGTTGAACACAGTCGGTACCAAGATGTCACAGACGTGACTATGGTTGTGGTTTTTTTTGCTTCCAATCCAATTAACAACTTCATTTAAATTCTAAGGGGGTTCTTGCCTGTTTCCTGTGGGGAACAATTCCGGTGCGCATAGTACGATGGTGCCAAGGTACGATGTTCTATTATGGGGATTTAATCATTTGAGCACTATTTCACCTTGGCAACAACAATAGTAATAATAATAATAATAACAATATAGTACGATGGTGCTAAGGTTACAGTGTTCTATAATGGAGATCTTTATCATTTGAGCACTTTTTCACCCTGGCAACAAGAGTAATAATAACAATAATAATAACAATAATGTATTCATTTTTGAAGTGCACTATCCACCGTTTGACAGTGTTCTGTAAAATGTATATGTTTCACAGTATTAAAAAGCACTTTTATTTATTGACAAACATTTTCGTTTTATGGTTTCATATTGGGGGTAACATTAACCAGATATGTTTCATAATGTAGTAATGTGGTTTAGTACGAGAGGGTTAAATGGTTATGATATTGGACAGTTGATGTAACCAATCACCTATGTTCCAGATGTTTTCATCTGGAACATACCCACCTATCTGGTAATGCGTAGAGCGGTGATGAACTGCATCAAACAAGCTGAGAAATTGTGCTTCCGTGAGGAGATCCTGATATATATTGTACATGTACTTGTTAACCTTGTCACTGCTGGTGACATCCAGAGATGCCAACAGAGATGAGAACATCCTATAACCATACGCATTGATATAGTATATAAAAATATATCTATTTTAAATTGTATGTTTTTACATTGAAAAACCTAGTCCAGATTAGATACTGTAAATCATATAAAATGTTAGCATCATCAAGCTTTAGCATCCGGTGGATGATCGACCTATTAGCATTCAAAAATGTTAACGAGCCCGTCCATATGCCTACATCTACAGGTCGGTAACGTTTTAAGATTTACAGTATATCAATCTTCAATTCCACTGATTCAAAAAGAAGAGGATATATTAACATTAGTACAGTATTATGATTTTATCATCATAACAGCATTTGCTATAATGGTATATATACAAGATTTCATGAAGCCTAAAATCATAATAACATTGATCTAGAGACATGGCAAGACTGTTAACCCTCTTCCTGCTGGAGGCAACCGGAGATGCCCCAAAGAACTGCATCTGTGTCTAATCCAGCATGGAGAGGGTTAAATGACATCATCACTGCTTTCAGACATTCTTCTGCTGATTCATGCCAATATGCTGGCTATGTATAAGCGCATAAGTAAAACTAAACCGACACTCAAAATATTCAACATAGATTTCCCCAGAGGCAGTTCCCCAAGAAAAGAAAATATTGACCTTTGAGCCGCTGGAATATATTTTACCTGCAGACCATAAATCTAAATATTTGATGGATACATTATTTAATACCATGTCATACCATCTTTAAATTTCATTTGTCAAGACCTCCATTGCCACAGAACACCATAGCCGGCTTTGTTATTAATACATGATATATGTATGAATTTGTATATATTTAAAGTGATATTGATCAGGTTCTCCTGGAATGACTAATACGGCATTGTTCCCAGACAATCACCATAGACTTCCAGTCTGTTTCATCAAGATTCCATATCTATGGACAACGATGGATTTCGGTGAGATACAAGCAATTCTTTGAAAATAATCACAATATGAAAGTTTTTGTTAATAATATCGAGGGAAGTCGTCAATAGCTCCGCAACATGAGTGTGGCTCACTTCCTGATCCAATCATGTAATATTAAAGATCAGAGTGGCTTGAAATAGCTCCCTGATGTCGCTTCATTAGAGTTTGTATGTGTATTGATATGGGTACTCTGCCATGTATTGTATAGGTATCGCTGAGACGAGGAATGTAGGATATGTACATGGTATAACTTGTATTGAATATACGAGGAGCATTCATTACAGGAGAATATTGTTCTTTTCAATCTCTAGAGATCTTCAAGAATTCATGTTAATAAATAATGCGTAATTAATATAAGAACTTTTCCCCATGTTTTCGGCATTATTTCATCCATGGGGAAAAGTATATGGGCTAAGTTCTCATTCTGCTGTGAGATACATGTAACAGAATGTTCATGAACTATTAGTCTTGATCAGTAAATATGCTTTAGGTAAATCATCTCAAATTCTATATGCATATTATTGTTAAGTTTTCTGTAAAACCATAATGTATGACATACATTTGCATTGGTATGTACATGTTTTTTGAATTATTGATGTCAGTTTTAGTTAACTATATAGTGTAGCTCGATGAATAAATAAAACTATAAATTTAATGAATAATGGTTTTTGAAAAGGTTGTCCAGGGTCCAATTTACATCAATTTGAAAATAAGACAAAATAGACTGTCGTGAATAAATATCGATCATGGAATAAAATGAAACTGTCTGAGCAAGTGAGAAGATTTCCTAGACAGGTTTCTATTTCTAGCAGGAAGCAGATATATTTCTATGATTCTATGATTACTCCATAAAATATTAAAAGGCCCAAATCTTCCTGATTCCACCAGCACATTTTCATCAAGTACACGTCGGTCCATTCTCCACCGTATTTCCTGTCTATATTCCTTGGTGCCGACGACAATATCCATTCCACTTTGTGTCAGTTCTAAATCGGGCACCGAGATTACTTATTAGGGATGTCAATTTCAGTCATCAATTTCGGCGACCGCTCGTAAATTGCGAACTTACAATGGCGTCCGAATGAGTGTAATGCAGGCCTCCAATCTCTGTTGTTAATCATGCTTAAGATGAAGTTATGTACAACAGTCGCGCGGGGTCTCGGCTCTTAAACCCTCGTAATACTCGTCTTTTGTGTTTGGACAACGATGTTACTCGCCGCCCGATGAATTATGAATCGGAAGATTTGTCATTAGGAAGTGGGTATTATGGCAGCGCCGTTATGATGTACGCCACGTGCGCGAACATCGAGATCGCGGACACGTATATTGTTATTCCGCAATGCCGCCAAAGATTTTTCTTTTGGTGCCAGAGTCGATTTCGGTTGATCTTTTTTTTTCCCTGTCCTTGTCAATTTCACCCATGATGAATGACATGGATTATTTGATATGACTGCCGTTTGAATTGTGGTGGATAAAATTCAGGATATGAGTCATTGAAAAGGGCTTATTCCCAGTGTCGGAATTCACAAGTTGTTGCATGATAGACAGCATCAGTCATGGTTGTCTACACAGGATAAGCCTCTGATGTCTCTCTGTCTCTGTTTCAGGATATTATTTGTTTTAAATTGACATTTTATATAAAAATATGTCTCCTTTATTCTTATTTTCACAAACTTTTTTTAATCATGTTTTTTTTCACTGAACTAAAAAAACACCATATAATGTTGTAATTGTAGCTTTTTGTAACAATACTTGTATACCGGTAGTCACATTCATAGGATTATCCTTGGTATTTTAAGGTACCAGACAAAATTATTTATCAATGGAGTAATTATAGCAGTCAGAGGTCAGGGGTAATGTATGTCCATATTTGGTCAAAATAAGGCCCCCATTCCACAGAAATTGTAGCGATCTGATAGTCGTAGCTCTCAAATATTTACATGGTATTAACCCATGTAGTGCTATGATTGTTCCGTGGAAGAGAGTCTGTTATTTCCTAGTCAAACCATTGTTTTACAACAGGATGTTCATGCAGAGATGAAAGCAAATTGACTATCCACTTACGGATCAACTGATGTCAGATCAACTGATGTCGTATCACGTTTACAAATATTTTGAAATGACACCCAGATCAAAGGTGCTCTCGACGTGTCGACATTTGAATCACAACAGGAAAATAATCCAATATATCATAAAATGATGAACATCCTATTTATCCATAATTCTGGAGGAAGAGTTACAAAATCATGTTACACGTATACTTTACAATCTCCGTAGTGCAGCCTCGTTAGTTGGCGGCAGTTGGTCAATAGAGACGTCGTTATTATGGAAATTCAAGGTGCAATTGCGGTGCAATTTGCCTTGCCTGTCACTGCAGAAATCATCAGCTGTGTTGTGGAATGTTCATAGCCTTGATTCCGAGTTCTTCCTGTGCTGATCCCGATAAGTGGACCCAAACTCCTACCCACTCTTCCAATAAGAACCCCTGAACCCTATTTTGTCCCTCTCTTCAACTATTCCTTACAATCCCCTACTCTCCCCTTGAAATCAGCTGATGGACACATGCTTGATGGCTAGGTCATGACAGGTGACTGACAGCTCTGAAATGCTCAAGCCTCATCAGTGACACCGTTTGTTTTCTTACTCAGTTTTAACCCCATACGTTTTATGCCTTCGAGAACTTGAAGTATGGAATAAGTGTAATTCATTGATTGAGAGGATCATACCGGTGTGGCATCTTGTTTGAAAGAGCTTTTCAAGACCATTCCAATGAATTACTGCTCATTTGGTTTAAGGATATTTTTTTTATTTAAGTTGCGTGTGATGCGTGATCTCCCAGGGGTTAAGATCGTCCAGTTTGTGTATTCATGTGCTGTGTTTACATACGCATAGCTCATTTCTTGTCCCTTGCACAGATTAATTTCTATTGATTACCAATCAATTATGGGTTAGGCACGTCTTTGCCATGGTGGACCTTTGCTTTTCCGCGATAGTAACAGAGACGTACATGTTTCTGAAACGTGCTGCGCCGCTACAGACGCTGCTCTCTTTCATCTCGGTCATCACGGATGCTAAATATGTTGCTAGGCTCTTAGCAAATTACCTGCAACATGTCAAGGCAGTCACCTTGTGTGTCGGCATTGAAAGATTGATATACACTGCGAGGAAATCGATGACACGCTAAAATATTTGTCAAGACTGAAGATGGTCATAATGAGAGATTATTTGCCTTTCACCATTCTTTTGATGATAGAATTCCGTTGGAATGCAGAAATTTTCATTGATCAGGGAATTGATGGTTGGGAGAATAATTATTATTATTATTTTGTTGCTCGATTCTTAACAATTGATAAGAACAACATATACACATTGACATGCCTTCTACAGGAAACAATCAATATAATCTATATGTAGAATAAATACATAATGTCATTGAAAATATACCAGGTTGCCTTTAATTCATGGATAATGGATTTCTTTATGTAATTCGAGAGGTCATTACCTAATTCAAACACTACCTGTCGATGAATCTTTTGAGAGAGACAACAATAGTAGCCCCATCAATAAATTAGGTCATAATGACCCGTATTTTCAGTTTTCTTGGACTACCAATTAGCATCCTCTTTTATTGTTCAAAAGTGTTTGTATTTTTAATTTAAATAGTTCCTTTGTTTTATCTTCTTAAGTTTAAGTACCGTAGTCTATGTATCTGTTTTGACTAGAATTTTGTTAATTTATGTAATATCTTTCAAGATTTTCACTCCTATAGATGATAAATAGAAAATGTTTAGAAATATATATATATATATATATATATATATATATATATATTAGTACTTGTATTGTATTTCTTTTAAATAAATTCATTAAAAAAAAGTGTGAATCTATGCATTAACATATTCACAAGTGACAGGTGTTGGGAAATCATTGATAGAAATTGTATAAATTTTCATGTATTTAAATATATAATTTGAAATGTAATATACCATAATCCTATATCATTATTGCCATCCAGATTAGCAATGCATTTCAGGAATTATTATTTTATTGATCATATTTCATGACTAACTGTTTCTCTTTTCTACTTTCAGGTAAGTACAACACAATGTACAGCATCTACAGAACTGGTAATGTAGCTGAATATTTAGTCATCAATTAACCACTTATGTTTCAAGTTTAAATGCCAAATATGAATATATTTGGAATTGGAAGCTGTTTAATGTTTCCATTGTTCCAAATACAGCCTGATATTGTTGAATTTGACTGCTGGTTTATGATATTTTAAAGCTGAAGTGGTTAATAATGACTTTTATTGTGTTCCATAATTGAAAATTGTTCTGGTAACAAAAGGGGGAAATTAGCATGTTGTTGCATAATGCATGACCTCAAAAACAATGTAATACATTGCATACAAATGTTTACAGTTGAGGAAGCAACTCCATGTTAGATTTCCATCGCAATTACGATAATCTACACAGGTGATATATACCCATTGTTTTATATCAGTTTCCATCCAACATAACCGACTTCACCTGTGGTTTTGAATGGCCACTCATAAATCGTCCAATCAAAAGAGACAAAGATGTTTTCTGCGAGACTGCTCTGTTGACATTGGCAGTGCCCATCAGACTGAAACATTCCATGAGGAAATATTGATGTCGTGATTATCAGTGTGTGCAGCGATGCGGCCCGATTGACTGTATTCTCCCCAAAGTGTTTGTAAATACCAAACGCAGAATGGTATATTGGAGTCGGAAAGATGATCAAATTAAGCTAAGAGGCTATGGACAGATCATTCCTCTGTGAAAACGTGGAATGTCTGTTTGCACTTGCTCATGTTACATACTCCATAATTGCTTGGCCAAACAGTACCATTGACTTTTGTCATTGCAGTTAAAGAGTTTGGACGGAAATCTTATGTTATTTCTTCTTTATGACATTGTCATCATTTTTGTAGATTGTTCTACTTGTTTTTGTTGGTTTTTTGTTTGTTCTTTTTTGTTTTCCCACCTTTTCATGCCATAATATTGATCAAGGTTAATTTTATGTCCAGTTTCATGATTGAATTTGTTCTCCTCCACCAATGTTTATTTTACTGGATGACCAAACACCTAGCTTTATTTTTTCATTACTCGGTCATTTTCCATTGCTATGGTTACTGACGAGCTTCTTCAAGCAACCAATGAGAAAACAAACTGACCAATCAACAAACCATCTCACCTCTATATTGGCTTTTTTATTGGATGAATTATGGTTTCCATGGCAACACTTACAAGAGCACTTCCTGTATTCACCAGAGTGGAAGTGTCATGTTTACGTGTATTGGTGAAGCACCAATAAACCTGTTATTTCTCTAGATAGGATTTCTGTGACAGGGGATAATCTCATAAACGGTAATAGGTAGCGCGGAAGTGCGGAACTGCTGAACCGCCGTGTAGCCACCTAAGAAACACCTCAGGAATCAGGAACGCCTCAGAAACACCTCAGAAACATTCTCCGTCATATAAAAAAAAATCCGGAGACTTTTCGTATCCCCGTTGCAGCGTATCACAGGTTATGTCACCAGTTGACGAACCATGTCCTCCCGAGTCACAACGTACAGCCGATTTATCTGAAATTGCTGTTGTGGTTCGTTCAAACATTTGAAGGACCTTCAAGCAATATTGCGAATCAATACAGATAGAGAGGTTTTCAGTGCAGATTCAAGAAGTGCGCTTCATCATGACAATCATCTCCAAGAATCTTTCCTGATAATTTTGTCACTAAATAATGGTTTAAATTTTTTTTAATTTAACCTTCCTACTGCTAACGGCATCCTGTAATGCCCAGGTCTTATTACTTCGTAAGTGAGATGGTTAAGATAATCCAATCACTCTGAATGATGGACAATTTGGTATTAATTAATAATAACATTTTGATGATTGAATTAATGCTTTACGTCGCAGCGGGAATATTTCACCCATACGTGACGATAACAATAACAGCATGATGCTATGTATATATTTCCTTTAAAGAAATATTCACATAAATTTTCTGCATGCACATGACATTCTTCTCTCATTTTATTTGTCAGTGAGTACAAGGTACGTGTTTAAACTACAGTATCTATGTCGCTTAATCCGGGATTCATTGTGAATGTATTTACGTCAGGAGTTCGTCTTCCGGGGAGTCAATTTCAACAATTCCGTCATCAATGTTTGTCCAAATTCTTAAAGAGGCCCATTTGAAAATGGAGGAATACATTGATCAAGCAACAACAATGAAGAGCAGTAGGATTTCTGTTTGTTGTTTCTGGAACCAACTCCATTCCACAATTCCATTCCACGTGTTTATTTCTTCATGGGTGGATGGATATCGCTGGCTGCTAATCTGCGAAAACGGAGATATCTCTACAGCTGTAGTTTGCATTGAAAACAATCCACCAATGGCTTTACTGACAGCATTTATTTGCGTTGCTTTGGAATTGTGTAAACAAAGGTGGAAATGAAGAATTAAAGAGGGATTCTCATGGTGTTTTGAAGCATTAGGAAATTTAGTGTGAATTCTGGATTAACGTTGTTTCAGTTGGAGGGAACTATAGATACCTTCTAAAGAAAAGGTTAAAATTGCCTTAATAATACTAATAATAAATAATACTAATAATAATAATAATGAGATCATTTATATTGTGGCAAATCCATGCCCCAAAGCATGCTCAAAGCGCTACATTATTAGCCTGGACAATGGATCTTGAAGGTACTATTTACTGGTTCTCAGACAGTCACAAGACTACCAAGGCTAATAGAGATATTAATCGTATTTTTAATATAATATAATGTCCCCTCGATATAATGCTGAAGTTGGGGTCCATCACAGCGAATGGCTAAAACGACGAATTGAATTGGACTAAACCGCGAATTGAATTGGTCAAAATGGTGACAGTATATTAATTAATTAATTAACATGTTTGCTGTTCTATTACATGTTACTTATTGATTATTTAAACTAGAGACACTAAAAAAAGAGCATTATAAACACAATTCTCCCATCATTTCACGGTATCAAAGAATAACACAACTCATCCTCAGATGGAAAACTGATCGGGTCAAAGTCAGGGTTGATGTATTACTGGACCCCAACTGCAGTGTTATATCGAGGGGACACTGTACTTGTAAAAATAAATACAATACAGCCACCAATATTTATTGTTTTAACTATCGAATACATCAGTAAATAACAACTTTTTGGTTAACAAATCAAACATACATACTCTCAGATAGAAATGTGTTTATTCATTAAATAGGTCCACCATCTGTGATAGTATGCTTTTACATTTTTATGGTAATACATTCAGCCAGTCCTAGCATTTGGTATCAGTTACACTCCATGTCCATTCAGGCAGTAGTATATCAGACCAATTTAATATACA
Source organism: Lepetodrilus pustulosus (assembly GCA_032355345.1). Lineage (NCBI taxonomy): Eukaryota > Metazoa > Mollusca > Gastropoda > Lepetellida > Lepetodrilidae > Lepetodrilus > Lepetodrilus pustulosus. The sequence goes on along the minus strand of JAULBP010169336.1, from coordinate 1,127 downwards.
AAATCAAATCAAACTACAATTGGAAACCCCATATGAATGAATACAGCAATTTAATTAACTCCACAGGTTATTATTGAAATGAACCAGGGATAGAAATTAAAACTTGCCCATTAGCCAGAGCAGTAGCTCACAATTCTAAAGGTATTCTAGAGAGTTCGTAATTTGCAACAGTGCATTATTTGAAACATTTGGAAGAGTGGGTTTTGCAGGTACTGTATAGCACTTCATTTCTGCACATATACTCAGCGACATTAATTAAGGGCCAGCAGCCTCAGCCATAGGAACCTGGTGCCGTTGTTTTTACTGTTCTTGAATGGTACTTTGAGCCTGTACATGCTTACAGAGTCTTTGTTGTTAAAATAATTTCAAATGTATATGTCCAAAGAGGCCAGTGGACCTTAATTAAATTTGTTGAGTATATTACTTTCTCAACTACCTTGTACTAGAATATTAATTCCCAGGTGTTGCATTCAATATTGTACAGTTTGAAAGTTACTTTAAGAGCATACTTTCACAGATGGTTGACCTAAATAATGAACAAACAAATTTTTATCCAAGACTTCTTACCTTAACGCGTTGGTAAAACTGATATCGTGCGAAGCTTGGCTGAGCACAATATAATTTTTACCAACGAGTTTAATGAATTCAGTATTAAATGAACACGAATGCTAGATTCTATTTATCACATAACTGTAGAAAATATCCTAATATTGGTTTTTAGTAAAACTCCATTTGGACAGTCGTGAAGTAGTGGATCAAGGTCGCTTGCCATTGTATGGTGATGTCAAGATATGCCATCACCCACTATTGCTATTTGAGACATATCTGGTTGCCTCCAGCATGTAGAGGGTTAAACATGGTATACACATCATGTCATAATGTTCGTGTGTACCTCGTGCAATGACTGATCTCCGCATGCACAGTATCGCGGAGCACGTGCTGTTAACCTTTATCCTGCCGGGATGCGGTGAACTCGTATTGAAAAAAAACTCGTATTACATGGAATTTCGTATAGTGGGAACGAATTTTGTATGAGGAAAAATTACGGTGAACTCGTAGTGATTTTGCCATATAATGTGCCATCTTTGTTGAAACTTATGAAAATCGATATTCACAACGTAGCGATG
>JAULBP010169226.1:0-14704 GCA_032355345.1 Lepetodrilus pustulosus | reverse complement strand
CTCAAGATTAATATAGAATTCACTCTAATTTTTTAATACAATTGGGTATTCAGTATTTGATTTGAGTGGATTTAGATTACATCAAATTATTAATTAGAACTGTTAACCCATTAGTTAACCATTATTTTATGTGCACTATTTCTTTGAGTTGAATATTGGTTTTAGTCTTCATACTTAGATGTACGTGGACAAGTTGGAGTGGAGTTTGACCACAGATCCAACAGGGTTATTACAGAGATACTGTCTGTTAAAGAAATAAACAGCACTCTGCTTCGAAACGCAAAAATACTCTCTGTTGACTTTGATGTTTTCCTGAGAATTTGTCCAGACAGTTACGTTTCAAGACAGGATTATCCAGACAGTAACCTTTCTAGACAGTGCAGGGTCTCATGTTAGATCAGGAGAGATGGTATGGAAATAAGTTGTTACCAGGGTTGTTATATTTCAATATACAGTATTGTATTTAGAATATGATGTCTTCAAGTTTACACGTGTTGACAGAATGCCAAATGTTACATTTAACTTCCATTTAGAAGTTTTTTTATGAAAGTATAATATTTTAATTTTAATGTTAAACCTTGCACATCCTTGTCAGTAGATTTATAGCAATGTATTTAATTGTAGCAATATTATTACTATTACCCAATAAACTTCTAAAACACGAATATTCCTGCAATTCCCCCAGGTATTGCCATCTATTCGAACATACAGTTTCTTTTATTATTATGATTATGATTATTATTATTATTATTATTACTGTACGGTATTATTATTATTACATGTATTATTATTATTGCAGGGCTCTCGACTAAGGTATGCCCGACGTACATGGGCAAGTTAAATTGCTCTGCGGGCAACTATTTTTTAACATATAGATGCTTTGATGCCTTTACATCTTGCCCTCACTAGCCATGCGGGCAAGTAACTCAAAATGTTAATCTGGAGCCCTGTATTGTTATTATTATTATTATTATTATTATTACTAATTCATGTTGCACATTATATGTTAGACATTATTGTGTTGCATATTAAATGTTTCATGTTTCATGTCGTGTTTCAGATCCCGGCCACCGAGCAGTGTACGCGCGGGCTGATGAAGATGATGTACTGTCCCCACTGCCAGGGTCTCATCCGCACCAAGCCCTGCAACAACTTCTGTCTGAACACCATGAAGGGCTGTCTGGCCTATCAAGCTGACATCAACGCCGTGTGGAACGAATATATCGGTAAGGACCCGCTCTTCTTTGATCAGACCTTTGTCATTGTGGGCCTAGAGACGATGCTGCCCACCAAACCCTACCAACCACCCCACTGACTGACCTTAGATTTTTTTAAATCCTGATTTTCCAAAATATTGGTATTGAGATTGTGCCGCACCAACAGGATCACATAGATCTTAAGAATTTTTTTTTTCTCATCTAAAAATATTGGTATTGAAATTGTGCCACAACACTGCCATCACAGATCTTAGATTTTTCTTGTCTGAAAATATTGGTATTGAAATTTTGCCAGGTTGTCATGGGAACCGTGTTGCAATGCTTCTGGTTTGTCTCCTTAGGTAAGCTTGCAGAAGTGTAACAATGGCAACAGACTGGATTGATATTATAGCCATGATTGGTGGGATGGGTAATACAAGAACTGAAGCAAGATGCTGGCCGTGTCTTGTATATATATTCTCGAAATAACAGTTTCTGGTTTGAATGAAACATCACGTTGGCTGTAATTGGTTTCTCAGTTGGTGTTAGTGTTAAGTTACCGCTCTTCACATACCAGTGTACTTGTGATGGCCTGATTTCATTCTCTCCTTGGAAGACGTTCTACAAGGTGCAAAGAATGAATAATCTGTTTTAATTTTTTTTATTAATTTTTCTTTTTTTTTAAAGAGGGGCAACTTAATGTGAACTCCTCGCATCACTAGGCCTTGCAGGGAGTATTGATATCCCACACACACGCCTTCGATAATGGACCACATTTAGAAAATAGACTCCCGACCAGATAAACCCAGTTTATCATCCTGTCGACTTTTTACCTATGGACGGCCTACACGCTTGCCTTGTGCCATGGATTGCGAGGAGCGTAGACTGCCATGTTCCATGTTGCCAGTGGTTACGCTGCGTGGTACAGAGGAACCACGTGTAGGGAGGCGGGCTCGTGTTTGTGTTCTTGTTGCGTAAAGGTCTCCCATCTGCCAGCAGCTGATCTTAACCTGAACAGCTCTTCGGCGTGGAAGTCACAATTTACCAGCAGACGTACATAAGAAAAATCTGTTGGGCATCCTGTCTGACGGAGAATCGCAAAGTGCGTTCTCATTTCTTGGGGTCTTGCGTTCTCCTTAATTTGTTGCAGGATTAAGTTAGCTGTCTGTGTGTATCTTCATCTTAAACTGGAATATTATTTTGCATGTTCAATATTTGTAGAATATAATTAATTAATTCTCATCGCTGGAGAAATATGTAATAGTCACGATTTTAACACCATCTGGATACTATCATTTTGGTTTACATGCGTTTCTTATCACATGATACAACTTTGGTTTATTTACACGGTTGCATTATAATTCTTAGCTTTAATGCTTAGAGAGGTGTTTTTTTTATAGCTCTAAGTTTTGATATATTCCAAGATTCCCAGTTATAGCTTTGATGTGGGGATTCCGCGGCAATTTAAATTTAAGGGAATTTGATCTAGCATATCAATATATATTTCACTTTCATGAGCAGTTATGTGAAGTATGCGATTGGGAAAATGTGTGCAAACCCCATGTGTCAGTCCTCGTCTTGCTCGTGTGTCCGTATATTTACCAGTTGATGAAGAAATAATCGTAAACCTAGCGAATCGAGATGGAATTATTGTGGTTCGGGCAAAGGCATGCACAAAATGGCATTTCAGCTGGTACTGGGGCTGTGGATGGGTTCCGCGATGGGTTCCACGCAATGGGTTCCACAATGGGTTCCACGTGCTGACCAGGTGGGTTATTGTTCCTTCACCTCGTATCACACCAGCATTGTCTGCCTGGAAATCAAACCACTGGAAAAAAGAAACCCGAGACCACGTGAAGACAATTATCGAGGGACCATTTCTTTCCTTTCCTTTGAAGAATGACAAGAGAGATGAAAAAAAAAGCTCCGAGTAGTCTGGAACCAATGGAGTTGAGAAGCAATGGAGTTGAGAAGCATCAGTCATTAATGTTACTTCCAAAAGGATCCACAGGAATATTGAAGTCAATGGGGGAGGGGGGAAATCATTTTTTTCTTTCTTTTTTTGATCGATGGTGATGATGATGTTCTTGATAATGGTAAAGGAAACAGGTGTTGATTGGTTGAGCCCACCTAGGTGTTTCTTTCTGCCTGTTTGTAAGCTTACAAGTCTCGTCTGATGTAATGGCTTACCGTTACCGTCCAGGGGTGATGCTTTAAGTTGTCGTGTAAACACTTGTATACCTCGCTGGCTTCGCTGATTACTTTCGACTTGTGCGGGAGATTATGTTGTGAGGATTCCTCTTTAGGCTTACGTCTTGGTTCTTGAATATCAATATTGACAGATTAATGTTATTTTCCAAAGGTTTTCGAATCTGAAAGTTCATATGAACTATCTGGTTCTTAAATGTTTGGAATGGTAAGACACGTTTGGAAATGATATGATGTTAAGGGAACTGTGTAGTACTTTTCCTTGAATAAACCTGTAAACAGATATTGTTTATGATGTCTACATGGATTTCAGAACTGTATACATTATTTACAATGGTTGTCCTATTCAAATTTTGCATACATTATTTAGCCATTTCATTTTTATAGACCTATGTTTAAGAAAAATAAAGAGAAAAGAGCCAGTGCTGATAACATTGTCAATGGATTGCTCATCACTTGTTTTCCTTGCTGAGAATACATACTAAATGCATGCAGTAGTAAACCACCATATCATCTCCTGTTATTATTAAACAGAAAAATAAAATCAGAAAATTTACTTAACGCAAAATGTTATTCTTGAGTGAACATAATTTCTTTTTCTATTCTTTAACGTATGATAAATCTAAAACAGCCAGTAGCCTTTACCTTATAGCGAACACCTGCATGATTGGAACAAATCCAGGATCTGTCTTTCATTGCGACTGGGCTTATCAAACAAGACGGAATGAGAGATGGGATGTAAACGACCTCAAAATGTTAAAACTGAACTGGAATCCATAACAAGTTGTTCTGCACAAACATGTACGTTTTGACGACACTTTTCCGACGCCCCAATAAGGAATAGCTGCGACATGCAGTTGCCAAATCTTTCGCAAAGTTTCGATTGGGAGATTCGTTATAGTGTTTCATGAAGCATTGCCAGGTGCAGATCACAGCCACTGGGAGTGGAAACCAGATGACGGGGGAAAAGCTGGGACGGGACCCCACCCTCTGGTAGACTGCGAAAGCAAATAGATCGCTGTGAAAACTATTATTCGTTTCACCTTAGGAACAAGAAAATTCCTTGGCCCTGGCCATGTGAAACAGTCTGCAGGGGAGTAGCACCTGCAACTGGCATTGTCAGCCATAAGTAATAGCCAAAGGCTTGTGCACATCGTTTTTGCTGATCGGTTGTAATTTATTATTGTAGTCCCTTTTTCATTTGTTTATGTGTGTTACACTTGTTTCGCTATATATAGGATAATAGGGAAAGAAATTATCTGGGTTGATTGGAAAGTGAAGCAATGTTGTGTTTGTACTTCAGGTACGCTTGTAATTATAGCAAATGGAAATAATGTTTCTTAAATATTTTCATGGTAAATGAAAAAGAAATGATCTCAGTGTCTATGCCGTATGTTTTAGGTAATTGGAATAAAGTCTTGGCTCATGAAGAAGCCTTTGGATTGTGCAAGGTTATTGCAGTAGCCGTTATTTCAGAATGGCTCACAAAAGTTAATCAAAATAGGTACCTAATATGTGCATGTGAAAACTAAGTGCTCATGTACAGTTATTGTAGTCAACCATACTCAAAAACACATGGTTTGATTTTCCTTGACACAGTATTGTGCTAAAAAATAAACCTGCATTAGTTGTGTTCTGAAGGAAGTGTTATCCACATTTCCTAATGTTTACAATTGTCACAGTGTGGGAGGCATGTAAGGTTCATTTATGTCATCTTTTTTCTCCCGAGCTATTGACAAGTAGACTATTAAACAAAGATAGGCCAAGGCAGATTATGATAGCGCTCTTTTCATGGGGCTCTATAGGAATGATTAGAGTCATTTGTGATTGTCTTTTTACGATTCCCTCGAGTTCAATTCAGGCCATAAAAGCACGGCCTCCATTTGGCGTGCTCAGTCAAGCGTGTCGGCCCAATCTTGGGAGACTTTCCACTGACTGTATCCCTTTGAATCGAGCCCGACTTTTGAATGAAGCCATAGACCCGAGCCTACGAGGTGTGTAGCAAACAGCGAAGAAACAGACCTGCTTTGCTGGTCGGCAAGAATTTGCGTTTCGTAGTTTTGTGTAGAATTTGCATTCTGTACGACAAAGTTGTTCCTACTCGGAGCGGCTATGAAAGGAGAGTTCCAGCCGGCCAGACTATTCTAAAGCTGGTGGTGGCAAGCCATAATGCACACGGTTCAGTAGCCAGCTTTCATCTTAACCTTCCATCAATCTATCAAACCCAGGTGACATAGGCACACAGTAGGGAATTCAACGTAAAGGAGATGTTGTAGGGGGATTTGGTTTTATTTTAAACCTCTTGTATCATCTTCTTACTTCTCAGTTTGCTGATGGCCTTAAATAGTTTGGATGTTTTTTATGTGGGGTCCTTTTAAAAAGAATACCACATTTTAGGTAGGAAAACGTTGGGATGTAATCTACTTGGAAATATGAAATGTAAAGATGTTTCAGTTGGATCGAGAATTTACTTTTCCCCATGGAGTTTGGTGCCATGGGGGTATATTGTGAAATAGTTTGCTAAAAGCATATTTGTTCGCAGTTGTATGATTTATCAATTTTTCAGATTATTTTCAGATTATTAGAGTGTTTGCGGCATGCATAGTTATGTAAATGGTGGCTACCCATTAACAGTAGATACAAATAGTGGATGTCGAATTCATGGAGACAATTTCAAATGAAATTGAAATTTGTCTCACAATAATTTTAGAGATATTTTTAAGTTGCAATTGTATGTCAACTAATCATGAGACTGTGCATTTCCAAGTAGAAAGGGGCTGAATTATGACAAATGTTTGACGATTATGCCACTTAGGATGAAGCCAAATTTCACTGAAGTAGAGATGAGGATATCCTTATTCCTTAAAAATACAATCTGAAATTTTTATTTTTATTTTTTATTTTACAGCATAGTTGAGAATGTGGTGTGAATTATTTCCCTTGTTTCATGGTGGATGGCAGTAATGACTGATTTGGACAGCCAAGTGAAAACTGGTTCTCGTCTCCTATGCATAATTAGTAGACAAATGGGTCGCGCTTCGTGACAGATCAGCATTAATCGTTCATCGCGCTCCTCACTGGGTATTAATTAGACAAAAACTGCAGGATCAATATTGGTGTAAATGATTTTTACTGGGATTTTCTATCTGTAATGAATTTATTTTTTGATTAAAATGGTTGATTTCATGCTTCGCCATCTTCTGTTCTATCACGTGGCACTGAGAAGTGTTCCCGCCATTTTGTGAATAAGAATAACACAACATTTTAAAGAATTTTTTTCTCAAGAATTTAATGTCTGATGACATTGCGTAATTATTTCATTCACTTGAGTCTGCATGTGTTTGTGAGAGTATTTTAATATAAGTATATGTTCTTTAAATGAGTGTTTGTTGAGACCCACTTGAGGTCATTTAGTGCATACAATGTCCATTCAAGCCCATGGGTCTAATCACCATGTAGATGAATGGTCTTGCGAGTAGTACGATTGTTAACCACCATAGTAACCATAGTAACGCAGTGCTAATTTAGTTCAACGTGGTTCCACTGTGACCATCTGTTTCTGCTGATATTTTAGTACTTTTGTCTTTGTAATCTGTGGACAACACCAGCATGTTATTTTGTCACTGCTGGTTGTGTCAGATTTGCGTATTGACGTTATTAGTCACGTTTGTCGTAAGTGCTTGTTTACAATGTCGTTTGCTGACGTACAGTAGGGCATTGGATCGTGTGAATCATTGTTCGATCCTGGGAAAATGTTGGATGCTATTTGAGAACAGTGCATGTGTAGTAATGATATGACAGAACGATATGCCACTATTATTGATCAGTATCACCCTCATATCGTGACTAGCGTATGAATACAGTCAGAATCCGGTTTTTCTTAAAATCTGATCGGTAAGGGAAACAACCGATTCTTCAGATGAGTAAAGTATGAGCAATACATGCAGATCTATGTACTTGAAAATACATATTCCTTTTATCATTACATTTTTTTTGGTATCTAACTTTTGGCATCTAAAACTTAATCAAATTACTCTTAGTGTATCACACACTCAGTTTTTTTTGTAGCGTATTTATTAATTATGATTTGTGGTACATCATGTTGCCTGCAGGAGTAAGAAGGTTAGAAATCTGCCGGACAAATTTGCTAACACATTTGGAGACTGGAAAGGGAAACACATTCTTGTTAATACTTCAAGATCCTGTTAAATGTGAGTCATCGCTACCTCGGACCAAATTCATTTCCTCTTCTCGAAAGGTCTTATTATCATCGGCAAGAATTCGGGGGATCAGACTGCTGTCAGCCAATCCCTCCCAATCTGAACCCCTGAGGGCAGTTGTACTTTTCAATGAACGACATCTGAATGTAAAGACATTTGTTGGACGGGAACGAGAGCTGGTGCCGCTACGCAACAAGAAATGCAATTTAATTCATTGTAGAAAACCATTTTAGAATCTTGCACAAAATCTTGAAGCTGAGTGATGAATTTGAACTTCAAATTTCTGACTTTTGACTATCATATTCAGTATGAAAGATTTCGTTTCTATTGGCAAATTCTTGCCTGGTCATCTTATAAATTCTTTTAAATTAAACTTTTTCAAAATATTTACAGAGTAGATGACTCAAAGTGGTGATATATGTAATGGTAATATTGAAAAGTTTGCACATATTACAGTGTAAGAATGAGCTACATTAAATGATAATTCTGGTCAACATTATGTCTGAAACTGAAAGACACCAGAACTTGGATATATCTACATGAGTAAACATGCATTACTATCAATATAATTTCCATGATTTTCTTTTATGGAAGGCATTAGGACGTTGTAATAGATTTTCTCCCAGTGCACGGAAAAGAGACAAACCCAAATGCCTGCAAGGATAATTCCACGTTGGCAAAGTGCCGTCTAATTATTGCGAGTTCCATCAGTACTCGTCCAAGCAGAAGGTTGGTGTGTCGACTGTACACAGGATGCATGGGGACCTGCCCCCCATCAAACTCGTGTTTCGTATTGCAAGTGCAGATTATTAGTTCCCAGGCATTGACTCATCGATACAAACGAACTTGCCAACAGACGGAACACGTGGGAATTCTGACCATTAGCTTAGAGGAGCACCGATAATCTTCTTAGCTCAAGCCGTGGGTGACACAAGGTTTCGGGGACTAATGCAGTGGTTTGCTTCAGATTTGATTGACTCGGGCATATTGGAAAATTTCCGACAGAGAGAGAAAATGTATGGCATTATGGACTTGATTGGGAGAAAGTACTTTTTCCCCCGGTTCCGTCCAGTAGGCATCGCTGGACACAGGTCACGGCGCTGCTAATGCCATGTGCATATGGGATGCTTTCAGTACGACTGTTGGCATGCTGGCGGTCTCCTGTGTCAGAATGTCAGAAATGGGTAGGACTGACAAACGGAGAATTTTCGTGTAATGGCCTGTCACCTAATAGGATGTAGGGATGCTTTCAGGGCTTTTTGATTATCTGATTTACGCAGAGTTTAGATATGTTAATCCGGAACAGGCCCGTAAATTGTTACAAGCAATTGTTCTGGTTATGGAGTTTAAGGAGTTTAACGTCGCTGCGGGAATCTTTCACCCATTTGCGATGAGCAATTGTTCTGTGTGTCTTGCCCAATAAAATGATCAAATAACGAACATAGAGAGGAAATAACTTTTATTTTGAGATATCCAGATAGACATTGTATGACATTATGAGATGACCGAGAGAGATACAAATGGTAATGCACTGTGTCGGGTTACAAGCCCACTAGAGGTGTTCTACTACAGATCAGGGCCCCCTGATCCACAAAGCTATTTTATCTTTGCAATCGATTGTAAACCCATTGTAAGATGAGAGTGCTGGTCACCATCATGATATTACGATAGGTTTACAATTGATTGTAGCGCTGTGGATCGGAGGAAGGGTAGTGGTTGGTCTCTTCCACCTTCTTCCCACCTGTAGTTACCTGTTCTGCCTTCCCCTGGTCACTTAAACCAACTCGTTAACCTACGCTTACCTGACTTGCTGGGAGAGAGTGGGGAGGGGGGTGATCTATCTTAGTAACCCTCCTCGTAGACCACTGATGGGGGTGGGTGGTTGATGTTATCAGTTCATTTGCTATGGTTACCTGTGGACGGCTTGCGTAATCTATTGTCCATGTCAGTGGGCAGTCTTAAGGACCTTACCTAAGGGACCCTCTTGTTAATGTGACTGCCAGGTTAAACATAGGTCAGTCATGAGGAAATATAATGAAAACATGGAAGTGACTTGTTGCCCTTTTTGTGTTTCCCCACCCCACCCCCCCCCTTTTTTTATTTTTTTTATTTTATTGCTTGAGAAAAAACCAAAGACGTGGGGAAATAATTTTTGGGCCAATATTTACTTGGTTTACATTCCGCCTATCATAAATATAATTCATTGTACATGTTTAGAATGTGAATGGGCAATAATAATTGTTGTTTTAAGAATGTATTTACACCATTTCTTTGGTTAGAAATGTGAATGCAAACTACATGCATCATATTACAGTGTCCCCTCAATATAATGCTGAATTGGGGGTCCATTACATACCCACCGCGCCTTATAGTACCAGCCTTATATTATAGTACATGTAAATAACAAAAATAAATATGGGATCCACATCTGACCCAGCCTTGTATCCGAATCCGCTCTGTATCGAACATTGTTATATCGAGGGGACATTGTACATTGGTCCTAAAGCAACATTAATATTATGAAATTTTATTTGGTCTTCTCCAAGTTTCTTCTTAGTTTCAGTTTCGTCATGATCCATTTAATATTATTTCAATGATGGTTATCACGTATGATTAATATTATTATTTGTTATTGTTATTAAAAGTGGATTTTGTTTTACTATTGTAGAAGCTATGAAGATGCTGGCCATTCGCCTGGAAGGACCCTTCAACATCGAGTCGGTGGTTGACCCCATCGACGTGAAAATATCGGACGCCATCATGAACTTACAGGAAAACAGTGCACAAGTTTCCGCAAAGGTAACACTGGCGCAATTATCCTCATCAGAATTTGTAAATGTTAAGGTGTTTTTGTAAGAAAAATGGCATTCTTTGTCTTGATGCCTGATCAGACTAGATAAAATATGATGAGTAATAAGGCCACTGTCTTCATTTCAAAAGTATTTGAAGCAGTCTTAAGACATAGCTCTATTTGGTACATGGACATGCATGTTTTGTGTAAGTGAACAGGGTGAAAGAATCTTGGAAGCAACTCTAAACCCTATTATAAAGAAAAATAATTTAAGTGCATATATTGTCATGAAATGTAGGATTGTAAAATTATTTATTAATTTAATTAAAACAAAAATAGATGTAATTTACTCCCCTAATTTACTACACTATCAACACAAGTTATGAAATTTTAACTTTAGAACATTGGATATCGGATTATATGAAAATGTACTACTTTCATAGGTTTCATTTGGGTTTTATTTCATTTGGGTTTTATTTCATTTTGCTACCACATTATCGACACAAGTGTAAGACAATAGATACTGGGTTACGTGACATGTACTCTTTTCGTAGGTTTGCTTTTTGTTCGCGCCATTTTACACAAGACACACATGTAACGGTCATTAACCTCGGGGTATGCACACTAAGCTGTGAAATGTTAAGAGTGGTCGTTCAAGGGCAGTAAATTATTTCCCCCTATACGTGAAGGACAAAATTAGTGAATGACAAAAAGTCCTTGGTCCACTAACACCTTGTTGTTTGATGGTGATAACAACGGAAAACAACACTTACAACATCATCACCTCCTAAATCCTAAATCCCACCTGAGCTTTGAAAAAAGAGAGAAGGAGGGTGAAAAACAGCAGGGTAAAACTGTCGGGACAAAAACGAAAACCCGATGAACTGGCGAGTGTAAATACGGGGTGGCCATTCGTGTCGGCACGGTTGAGCCCTATTGTGCTAAGGGGCTTTGTCGGGAGGGTTGCAAAGGGGGCTTGGATTTTCTGGCCACTCGTAACATGGCAAACAAGGGATTTGACTTTGCTTGTCTTGTATAAAGACATAATCAAAAATCAGTGACTCAACTTGTCACTGTTAGGTCTGGTGTGTGCGTGTGAGCGTTGCTTAGCAATCCTCGCTCACACAAAGAATGGGAAGACACGCATCTTTTGTCACCGAGGAAGACGGCTGCTACGGGCTATATTTTAAAACTAGTTTTCTAAACCAGATAGGAATTTATGGACAATGTTTTATTTCTTGACTAGAAATTAAGGCTAATGTTGAGTCTGGGATATAATAAACCAGAAATATCTGAAGCATTAATATTAAGTTGACTTCATTCTGATTATTATCCATTACAGTGAAATATTTTTTTCATATTGATGTGTCGGGGGGAGGGGGTGGGGAGGGGAGCTTATTGTGAATTATGGATATAAAGTCATCGATCAACATAATAGTTTGAAACATCATGCTGCATGTCTCTGTGGTATAATGCAGACATCACCCGAAATATTAATAAATAATACACCTACATGTAATACCTGACATTGAAGATTATGTCAAATATTTTCATCACGCCAATTTCCTCATCAATGGTAATTGCCATGCAGTCTAATTGTCTCATTTGGATTCTTTTGCAGCATCTGCTTTAAATTTCATGTCGCAGAGATAACATTTGCAGAGGAAATTAATTATATGCCCATAAATTGGACTTATTAATCTACTACACGTCTAGTCCTGTTTGCTTTGGCTTTCCTTATCGACTGTATCGTATCTGTGTAGGATTTCTTTTTCGTTATGAGATGCCAGAGTACCCCTTCCAACAGAAGACTTATTACTCCACAAATGTCAAAGCTGTTTTCAGGGAAATAGTACGTTGTTATTTGTGGGTAATTGAAGTAATTACATCCAGGGGCGATAATAACGCTATTGGGTCATAATTGGATGTCATTGCAAGATGAATGTGGGGAGAAAAAAGACAGAGGGGGAAAAAGGGGGTTGGAGAGAAAATTACAGTTTTAATAATGTATATTTAGAGTAATATTAAGTTGCAAGGAACGGATGAAAAATGGCCGACATATTAATAATCATGTATGTGACATCACATCCTGTCTATACTGTATGGTAATTGCGAGTCTGTGGTCAGAGTAAGTTAGGCCCTCGACAACTGGCGTGTAGACAGACAAACACTGCAGCGAGTTGATAATAATGTCGCAGACAGGCATCGCAGAGGATTCGAGTGCCACCAAGTGGCGGCTACTAACAACTATAAGCTTGATTAGTGTCCACATTCTGGTAGACATATTCTTACAGAAGTATTTAATTTACGATTGAAGAGAAGAAATCTTGTCAGCTTATAAAGCATGAAATGAAAATAAAATCTGGATCTACATAACATTAAAGACGCGATATTTGCATTATAAATATTATGATTTTTTTTTACGTGTATTATGAATCAATATTTCAGTAATTCTTTCAATGCATCTGTTATGAACTTTTTTACTTTTATTAAGAATCAATATCTTGGTAATTCTTTCAATGCATTTGTTGTGAACTTTTTTACGTGTATTATGAATCAATATGTTGGTATTTTTTTTCATTGCATTTGTTATTAATGATAGCTTTTGTATTCATACAAAATCTGTTTAGAAATTGAAATATCTGTTGGACAATTCACCCTGATATTTCTACTATAAAGTTTGCATTGTGTATGTTGCGTATACATCATTGTATGGGGCACGTACATCCATTTGTACTAATGGGCGTTTTGAAGGAGATGCCATTAGCAACTGTTAGTAACACAGGTGTATGTATTGTGGCAGCCGTGGCACACTGATAAACAATCAATGTTTTCAAACCTTTATCACGATAAAAATAGTTTTAGAAATAGCCCCATTTAACTTACCATTGTCTTCAATCAAAATCTACCAGTTACGGCAACTCTTACCTCTATAGCTGGTTTATGTTAATTTATATGTTCAAGATTTGAATTAATTATGTTCCAGTTCTGTGAAGATTTGAATAAATTATGTTCCTGTTTTGTCTAGATTTTGAGCATATAATACCAAGACTTTTTTCTTCTTTTTTTTTGGAATTGTGAAATAAGAAATTAACCATGTGTTACGTGTGTGTTGTCGCTATGGTTACGGCCGTGATTATTCACACTGATTGAGAAGTAACACCTCACCGAAGGTCTCTTTTTCTCTCTCTTCCTACCTCCTGCTTAAAGAGGGAGGGTAAACACGGCAGATTTGTTTGCTGGGCACAGTGTCCATCTCATAGGAGTGCGCTGTCTGCTGTCTGCTGTGCGCTGGTTTGTCAACGCTGCATTCACCGCGCACGTCTAGACATTCCTACCATAATCAAATATGTCCTCAACATTCTCCCTGTCGTTGTTTTACCACTCGTACAGTTGTGCCCCTCTCAGTCCCCGTACAGATGACATTCTCTTGCGTCATGTATGCAGTTAACCCTAAAAGTCTTTAGCAAGTCCAATGATGGGGATATGGGTTAAAGCATCATCTAGATAGCATTAATTAAGCTGCATTAAAGCATTTCAACACCCTTTCAAAATGCAAATACAACTATATTTTACATTCAAAAAGTGACACCACGTTATGTATATTTTTGTATATTCAAAAATGTGAAATAGATCTAAGAATTTGAATGGTTCTGTTAAATCTTTAAAGTGTTCGGTCGTTTTCAGATTTTGGAAACTAGAGACAAGTGAGAGTGTAGATGCATTGTTTAACCAGGTCACTTTAAAGAAATCCTACCTTCCTCTTCCTTCCTTTAGTTACGACTTGGGGCCAGGGAATTTAAAGAATTTTGAAACTTAGAAAGATAAATATACCAAGCTTACAAGAAATATATCTTTGAAAGGTTTAGCATGTATACTCTCGCAGCTAGACCGAGGTCAAATGTCAATTGTTCAAGTTATGAAAAGGAATTTGTTTGTGCCACACATTGTATTGTAAACATATTGTCAGCTGAGTTTCCTCAATGACTCTTTCTTATCTTAATCGCTTTCATTTCGATTACGAGCTCTATGTAAAGAGGAGCATCTGTTGTCTGGTTCATATTTCAGGTTATCTATGCAATAAGTAGGCGGGTGGTAGAATATTGGACATCGGAGCCAAATGTTCCGAGTTCTAATCCTACACCGTGGAGCCCGGCATCAATGTTCGCAGAAATTACCTTTCTGACGCGATATTGATAGGATGCACTGTCTGTAGAGTGGCAATACATATATCATCCTTGGTCTGTCAGTACCAGCCGGTGCTCGCAGGTTTACTGCAACATTCAGCG
>JAULBP010169115.1:0-14706 GCA_032355345.1 Lepetodrilus pustulosus | reverse complement strand
GAATACAACCCTACCATCTCCCAAAACAACCAATATCTAACCTCAACGCCAGATCCCATAGTATGGGGCTTCTATTATTCGATGGCTAGCGTTCTAGATACTGGACCTGACGAGCATGGATACTAAGTACCTCTGTATATTCATACTTTTCCATCTGATGGAGTCTTTATACTATCTTCACCAACCATGCCAGTATCGGTTTGCTATGATATTGATAGATTTCTGTTCAACAATTCAATGCAAACGAGATGGATTATGAATGGACATTATGCATCAGTTGTGGTCAAGCTAAAGACCATAGTAATACTCGAACTCGTATCTTTCGCGCAATTATTTCTGCTGTCCGTATGCATTTAGCCGACCATGTTTCAAGTAGAAAAGAACCATCTGGCTTAGGTCTTAAATTTGACTGTAATGCAAGCACGGTGGTCGAAAATGAGATAGGTCCACTTGGTAACTGGACAGGAATGATGTATGTTGGGGTTACGTGCTAGAGTGGTCTTACGTCTGTTGATCAGTTGATATGTGTTGTCTAATAAAGACACAGCGTCTAGTGGACCAATACGACACCGACGTTTCTAGTTCAGAATTGGCGGAACTAAAGTGGTGTGTCTAGACTTTAAGTTTGTCGCGTGAGATTATGAGACCTGCGTTACATAACTGTCTCATGAGTCAACTTACCGTGTAGCCAGGTGATAAAATACTGCTGTCTTATTTCCATAGGACCAAAAAAAGGTCCGTGCGAAATAATAATAATAATAATAATAATAATAATAATAATGATGATGATGATGATGATGATAATAATAATAATAATAAATAATACAATCTAGTTATATAGCGCCGGGTTCCAGCTAGGCTGCTCACAGGCACATCATGTTACTACCCAGATCAATGGATCTATGGGTACTCAATTTATTCTCAACTCCCTGGGTTGTATACTACCAACACTGCCAATTAAGGCGCTACAAGGTTATCATTCACATGTCCATCTCATCCTTCCGGGTACCCATTCTCTGCTGGGTGTTCAGAGGTATTTCCGAACTTAGCCGCCACTTGCCTAAGGTGTCACGGCGGGCTTTCTCAGGTGTTTCTCAGTGTAACTAGGCATAATCTTAGCATAATTCAACACGGTAAATTGCCGTTTATGAGACGAGTATGTAACCAAGGTCTGATGAGACAGACCTACCGTCCGTCTAGATGCTGCATACGATAATCTTACCTTTAACTATAACGTACTAGTATGCTCTAGGTTCTACGACTACGTGGTGCATCTTAACATTGATTAAGCTACAGTATCCCGACAAATGTCAATTTCATCTAATGTTACTGATGTCTCGAACAGACATAGTTCTCGTATAATGATTGGCATATTAAAACGATCAATTGCTATTCTGGTAAATACATGGCACTGCCTGACAGCCTCCTGGCGTCTTGAACTACAGCTTGGGTTGTGTAGACCCCAGGGAGTTGAGATGGAAACATGAGGGCGCATACATCCACGGACCGATGTAATAATGTAACAGTATAAGCGTTATTTCCAGCGTGGATATGACACAATATAAATGTGCCCACTATTATTATTATTATGAATAGTATTAATAGTATTGTTATTATAATTATTATTATTATTATTATTATTAGTATTATTATTATTATTATTAGTAGTAGTAGTAGTAGTAGTAGTAGTAGTAGTATTGTTGTTGTTGTTACTGATGTTGTTGTTATTATTAATAATAATAATAATAATAGTAATAATAATAATAATAATAATAATAATAATAATAATAATAATAGTTTGCACATTTACATTGTGTCATATCCACGCTCGAAATATCACTCATACCGTGCTGTAACCTGAATGAAAATTCAAACAGAAGTTACAGCAGTGAGTCAATGGGACAAATCTCAGCTAAGCAACATCTCAAACTCCAGTTTGTTTCAAGAAATCGTGGCCAGGGGGCTTATTCTTGAAACGTTCTTAGGATCGTAGGAAATCTTAAGGATATTTGCTATGCAAGCTTTTAGGCTAAGGAGATCGAAAAAACGTTTCGAGAATAAGTCCCCAGGGTATCGTTTCTCGAAGTTCTCATATTTTCTACGAGACCAAAAGCACTCTCGTAGCGATCTCTTATGCACGGCACTGGTGCACTTACGAGAGCGCTATGATCTCCTAGTGGACATGAGCGCTTCGAGAAACGATACCCAGGTCCCGAGAACGACGTAACGCTACGGTAGTCGTAGCGCAATGTTATCGAATATACCGCTACGCTCGTTCCGTGCAACGGGATCAATGTTTCCTACTAGGAACCCAAAGGTGGTCCTTAACATGCTCTTCGATCTGTGATTACATGCTTATTACGAGATATGACATGTCATGCATGCTTTGTTAGTGACCTTCGTATCTATAACAAAATCGAATTTCATTGATATTTTATTTATCATCTGAATTTTCTAGACGGATATCCATTCATTCTATATATCATAATGATACATTCGCTTACAAAATGCATTGGGGGTATAATCCTGTATGTTTTATCCTGCTGTTCATACAAGGCCTAGCTGATTAATTGTTTATATACCAGGGAATCATCCAAGCAAAGTCTAGACTACCTGTTTATATGCAAAAATAATTGTATGGTATAGCTATCAGTCTTCAAGCGAGACAGACATATGGCCTATAATCGCCAAACCGCATCCGATAATACTAAATGCAAGATAAACTAATTTACTCTGCGTAAATTACCAAAAATTGGTAAGCCCTGAACCTACAAGCTGATCATACGCCATGGTCGCTGCCATACAGCCCCAGACTAGTCTCTGCGTCTATGCCCTGGAATAGTTTCTGCGTCTATTCCCTGGAATAGTCTATGCGTCTATGTCGTGCAATATTGATGTTTTAATATAAAATTGAAGTGAAAAAAATATCATGAACGAATCTCGTAAACTAGTATATATATATATATTAGTGATCAGGTATGCTTGCTTATTTGTATAGGAACATACATCTGTCAAAACTGGGCAACTACCGTCAATCAGGTATGTCATCGATTAAACATTAAGGATGTTTTCCAAATATATTCATTCGATTTTTAGTTTATTTCGAGGAGTTCCGTCTCAATTAATTTCCAGAAAAATTTAAAACTGCCAAACGAAAACTATGGATTTTCTTATCCTTGACGACTGTCACTGCCGTCAAAAGTATAAATATATAAATATATTTGAAATTGAAATTTGGAAATGTAGGTTAAAGTATGTTGATGTTCGTCGTGGTGAATGGACAATGGTGAATAAATAAAGTCCTTACTGTCCCCCTAGTGGGTTTTTTCTATACATATCTCAAATTGCAATGTCGTGCAATGATTACGTTTCAGTTTGTCCTACTCAAACACAGTGTTCTTATTTATACACTGACAGTACGATTAATATAATAATGTGCTCTTCGAAGTAGGTCACAAATAACATAGTATTGACATGGATTAAGTAATTATCATATCTGTCACAATCGTGGATCCCTATGATTTTGTATAAGGCACCATTACCGTTTAATAGTACTAGTAGGGTATTGTCCGTGGCCCATATCATCATCCTTAGTGTCTATCTATGTGTATAGACGTGTGTGTATGCGTATGTGTGAATTTGTGGGTGGGGTGTGAGTACATATATCGATATAGTAAAGCAATGCACGCATTCTCTTCTTCAAGACTATGATAAATATGTGAACTATGTGGTTTACTGTGAACTAATATTCTTCACGCATTTTTCATTTGGTATTAACTTTTCTGAGTCCCTACTGGAGTACATGCATCACTCAAGGCATTATCGACACCTATTGATGATATTCTTTGGATCAGTCTGCGTTGCATCTGGAACATGCAGTGTTATCAACGTCAACATCACATACATTAGGTCGTGTTACATAAAAATAAATATGCCAGCATCACCTTTATCCATTGCGATATGCCAATTTTCGCGAGATCGTCTGATCTTCATTGCAACATGCGGTCCATCGTTGAAATATATGTCGATAACGTGCTTCCTTGTTGTTTGGGACGCGTGCATGTTGATACAAACAGCACGTTCCTTGAGCCGTGGCTTCTATTGCAGACACTTGCTAAGCCCTGTGAGACATTTGATGTCAGTTTGAGTCATGACGTAGCCTTTTCAATATCCCTCTGATTTCGTATTTGCTAAGGAAATTGGGATTTTATCTTACGTTAAAGAGACAGCTATGTTGTGTATGATTTTTTCTCACACACTTCATTCAGCCCAAACCACAGATTAACCTCTATCCTTTTACATATTTGATCTTCTGATCATGTTTTATGATTACCTTTTACTTTAAGTATGTGTTCCATATTGAGGACGTATCCAACAATCTCGTGATTATTCGTCAGCATGTCGAAATCCAGAATTTGCCTTGATACTTTTCGGCGCAAAAAAAATAAAATAATTCTCAGTAAAAAACATACGAAGCTTTGATCTCTGAAACCATGGTCAATTAAAGTCCTGGCTCAGTCAGACTATTTGATGGAGTATCTTCATTTTCTGTTTGCTTTCAAAGCAATAAGATCTCATGTGGTGTTTCTCTTGAATGCCGTATATTTGAGATTCTCACATACAAGAGGGTACTTATGATCAGTTGTTTCAATTGATAGACAGGCTTTCATATATTAAGGTGTTTTGCAATTGCATCTGGGATATGTTCTTACTTCGATCGATCGCTATCTAGATTGAATTATCGACCGTTTCTACTGTGGTACTATAGTGTTATGTCCAACCCATTGATACATATAGTGGAAAACTGACATTAGACAGATACGCGCGGTCCGTTCATTTATAACATCACCTCATCACATCTCCCAGAGTTACGATGCTTACTTCTTTTCTGGTTCTCGTTATTCGTCGAAATCAATGTTGATCTTGAGACTGGGGAGTAAAAACATTTGACTAATGATACCACCCTGCCTTATTCCCCCTTTATCACTTCTACTAAATCGTAGTTTAATACAGATTTACAGTCTCGTGTTCTTTTTCGCGTCGACATAAGCGCCCCGGAGGATCAAACAATCGAGGTCGTGAATTTTGACCATTTCTTGATTGCTGTATTTGTCAATGCTTAATGGCCACATTTCTATAGAATGGAAATCTTTGAATGGGACGTGCTTTCACTACTACCATATAGAAGGGCTTCGTTCAATTAATGAAATACTCAGATTTAACTAACTTGTGTGTTTTGTTTTTTCTTTTGTTTTCAATTGACTGACATACATGCATTTCCAATTTCGTGTTGTTCTATCTTGTTGTTGATGAAGTGTGATTTCTTATTCATTTTCATTTCTTTTAAACTGTATTTCACATGTTTAATCATTCTGGAATAACGTCTTGCACATTAGTTTCGGCATCTGGATCTGAATAATTATATAACATAATATTATTTTTTTCCAAATGCATTTGCCGCTGGTTTTTTATCATTTATGAAAATCATAATGAAATATCATACAGTGAACTTCTGTTATAAGGACTTTTGTTTGTGCCGGTTTATTTTATATTTTTTATATTAACTTTTTTTTGTAATAGAAGGAAGTGATCGTTCATTTCAGAATTCAGGTCGTATTTGATGAGAACATATTGGCATGCAGTCAGCTATCAGTCAATAAATAATACCAGTCATGGTGGAAATTGGGTTAAACTGTCTTATAACCTAGATACAGTTACCGCCAGAAAATTGCTACATGTTATCATATCAACTCACGACTGACTTCACTAATTATAATCAGGCGGTCTGGGCGACCAATTGCGAGTACACGTACACGACTTGCGGTGAGAATTCGGAGAGTACGAATACAGGCAGGAGACACTAGAGCCTTACTACTATACCGTTATCGGGCCACATCTATGACCGGGTACTCCAAACAAACCACACATAGCTTTATGAGTTTTTACTTGACTTTGAGAACACTCAGCAAAACAAAACACTCATTTATTATCTGAAAACTGCATTTTAGGAAACGCAATCAGTTACAAACAGTCAAACTGATATTTCTTTTCTCTGAAAATTGGCCCTTGGAAATGTATGAACATATTTGGGTAAGGTTCTTCACAAATTTCAATATATACTTCGAACTTGAGCATGACATCGAGCTCAACAAGTTTCGCAATCTTGAGGTAGTTCAAGTAACATAACATCACGTGACCTCTGATACGTACGTCTTCCCATGGCATTGCTTTATGCAGACACTTTCGTAAATATTTTCCCTCTTCCTATCATTTCTGAAGTTAGCCCTGCGTGGTTTACATGCCATTCAGAGACGAAACCAGACAGAAAGCTTCGCGGGAATAAATTGAAAAACCAAAGTAATTCAATAACTGTCCAAATCAGGTTATATTTTCTTACGGATGTTAAAGGTACGACATGTTTTAGGAACATGCGGATAAGTAGTCTTGTTTGTTTTAGCTTAATATCTCTGCACCATTATTTCGTTCGGCTGTTTATAACGAAAGCGGTACATAGTTTATGTATCTGAGTGGTTTGCAATTGGTCATTTGCTATATTATACATTATACTCGCTTGCTAATGGTATGTAATCATTGACATTGTCCTGAGTATAGGGTGAAGTATGCAGGCTAGTGTAGGTATGTGTGGTGGTGGTGGTGGTGATGATGATGATGATAATGGTCGTTGATATTGTTGTTGATGTGGTGATGATGGTGCTGATAATGATACTATTTATGATGATGATGATGATGATGGTGATGTTGTTGTTGTTGTTGATGATGATGATAGTATTGGTGATGATGATGATCATCATGTTGTTGATAATCATGATGGTGAGGTTGATGATGATGACGATGATACTATTGATGATGATGATGATGGTGGTGTGGTGCTGATGAAGTTGTTGATGATGATGATGATGATGATGATACTATTGATGATGATTATAATGATGAGGCTATTGATTATGATGATGGTTATGATTCTGATGATGATGATGATGATGATGATTCTGATTCTGATTCTGATTCTGATGGTGGTGACGACGACGACGACGATGATGTGTGTGTCTACGTATGTGTGTATGTGTGTGCGTGTACGTGTGCGTGTGTGGTGGGTGGAGTGGAGCCACTGGAGGGGATGGATAGTGGATATGACGGCGGGGTTGGTGGTGGTGGTGGTTGTGGTGACACATTAACACCAAAGGGACACCTGCGTCACTGTCTGTACTATTAATAAGAATTAATCCGGAAATAAAAGCACAGCACGACAGTAACTATTACACCTTTAAACCTGCCTAACGTGGGCCACTAGATGAAGATTGCTTTATTCACCGGATTTCAGAATCGAAGCTGCCAACTACTTCTGGTTTTCTCTTTTAAAAAAACCGCAGCAAATTATCAATCATGACATGCTATGTATTTTTATTACAAATTGGCCTCATTTCACCATCTTACGGGATTGCGAAATTCGTAGAACGTCGGATGAGGAGGTATTAACGAAAGACTCCGATCACAAATTATTTTTAATCAACTCGGAATCGGATGCATTGATTTACAACCTGCTTTCATATAATGTGGTTGAGATGTCTAGTAATGATTAACAAACCGTTGGGTAGAGAATGCGCTTGCCATGTTCATGATTAACACACATGCCCAGCGTTTACTAAAAAAACTATTTTTCACGGATTTCATTTAGGAGATACGACATATCATGCTTCGCAATGCATCTACTTATCATTCTATTATCATAAAAGATAGCAATTGGTAACATTCGCAATAACATATTGGTTTGGAAATTCAATTTACAAATGCTAGACATGTTAATAGGGTAGCCAACGGTGACACGTTAAATGGAATATGCTGAATTCGAATATACTTTCGCAACATACTTTCAGAAATATTTTCTATTTCTTTTACATGCAGTGTGGTATGCACACTGTATGTATTATATTGCATACACTCATCACCATCCCAGCCCCTCCCATCCACCATCAGCACTACACCCTTCCCCAAATAATTCTAGGCACCATTACACACTAACACACGAACGCAAAATGCTTTCAAACCCAACACTGCTGTCCACATATGCATTGCAATGTCAATAACCAGCTGATAACATACCATATTACTGTATCTGTCCAATGCATAACCCAATAGCATGTTCTGCTATGCATGTATCAAACACGCGTGCATCGATCTATTGACTTAGCAGGTTGCATATACATATATCTATAATTGATGAACAAATGTCCGTACATCAAAACCGTCAAAGAATAAGTATAACCCGGTAGTGTGATATATATACGTTAGCAATGTCTACTTGCCATCTGTGTTGTAAATCATGTATGGTGTAATTTGATGAAGTAAGCGCATTGATCACCTTAGCGTACCTCTACAAACACATAGTCATATATATATTATAGGGATGTTTTAATAGAGCTGCTTTGCGACTCCTCTGTTTGTTATTCCATCCATCCCTTCTTCCGCCATGCAAAAAGAAGCTTGATAGTTAGCGCCAACATTTTCAGTTAAATAAATAAGACATTTCGATTGTACATTTAGACAAATAATTTGACCTTATTTGTTGAAATGTGCACATCATATACATACTATTATGAATACGTACACATTAATAATTATTGAAGAGGTGGTGAATCATACGTGTTCGTTAATACGAGTTTAAGGTGCATTTCATTACTATATTCGTGTTACAATCAGATTAGTACATGTATATGGACATGCGTTTCCTTAACACTCGTTAAACAATATACAATCATTCGCCAGTTTTCTATTAATGGATATGAGAATAACACACATACAAATCTGTATTCCATATTTTAATATATAAATAAAGACATACGTATTTCCATGAATTCAACTAATTACTATTAACCTGTTATAAATGCATCGAGCGTGTCCCGTTAACATACATTTATTGAAGTGAATTGAAATCGTGTACACAAAACGCATTCATTCTTATTCAATCAATACCATTTCAACATTCAATTAGGAAATACAAACACTTCCCACCATCTGAATCTACACGATCGTTTTTCAATATCCGGGCTAGTTACTGTTCTAGTTAAATACTATCAGCAATGAACGGTATGTTGCTGCAATTGGGCCCAGTCTGACTACTAATAATCGTTAATTTTTATTTTGTCGAGAGTTTTTTTTTTCATAGATAAAACGCGAGTCTGAACATTAACATTGAACATAATCCCAGTTGGTTTATACACGGTGGGCAAATACACATAGGGTATGATTGTCTAATTTCGGACACGTGCGGTGGGGAGATATCGGGTTTAAGATTTGATCTTCAAACACTTCACAAAGTACGATCGATGGCCATTCAATTTTCAATGAGTAAGAAGAAGTCACTGCCCTTCACCGGAGCGTCAGATAGCGCTATGATTGATAACAATACGAGTACGGTGTAGAACATCGAAGAGACGATGTCTGAACGATAAATAATCATTGCACGCCCCATTTATTCTCCTAGGGTCAGTTTGGTTCCATAATGTGTCATACACAATTTTTTTAATAAACACACATACGCACACGCATGCACACACACGTACGCATACACACATACACACACACACACACACACACTCACTCACTCACTCACTCTCTCTATCTATCTATATATCTCTCTCTCACACACACACAACCAGACACACACACACACACACACACACACACACACACACAAACAAACATTATGTTTATGTATTTAAAACAACTAATTTAAAATGCATGACTACATATCTTTAAGTCGTATGTTTATACTGCACATGCACATCTACTCAGTTTTCATTAACCCTCATTCCACTAGATTTCGCCAATGCCGGGAAACATGCTATTCAGACATACCAATGACACATCAGTGTAGCAATTAAATGAGATGATTTGCGATTGATATTCGATGAGTATGCACACCATTATTGCAAAACGCAACACTATTAGATGAGTTCGCACACTATAACGGTCATATTAACTGTACTCCAACACGTTTACTACCCGATGTTCGATATGCCTAATTGTAAAAGTATGTTGTTGTGCGGAAAGGTCAAGTTGACTCGATCCAGGACAAATCTCGTCGTTCAGTTGAAAGTTTTACCGATGCCATCACAGCTAGTTCTTAAGGGGTGTACTGTGGGACGAATAAGAACGATCATTGTCGTTAAATAACATTTTTGGCTATGATGTCCCAGTGGCAGTGATATACAATGTGCATCTTTAACTACAAACAATTAAAGCATGCACATCCAATTTCAGGAGCTCATATTCAGTGACACTGCGCATGCGTGATGTTGGGATTGTAAATCATCTACTATCGATTGATAAACTGTTTAAATATGTTGATAACTCATCGATTTACATTGTTGATGTTGGTGGTTTTTTTCCAATGGTGGTATGCAAACTCATCGAATATCGTATATAGATAATCTAATTTGATTGTCGCACTGATATTTCATTAGTAGGCATGTTATTGATGCGATTCAATACAGAAGGGAAATGGTTAATGTCGAATATTCCAGGTACGCTTGCACTTGTTTTTACGTTGGCTATATATTCAATGCTAGAGTGACAAGACGCAGTAAATGTCGATGGTATTATCAGCTGTATTCACCTCCCGGTCCAAATGAAATGTAACTTCCATTAGTGCACAACAGACTGACTTTATGTGTGAATGTGTTGCCTCTATCAAAGAGGACTACTACTGTGATGGCACTCGTTGATTTGCTCTTTGTAGTTTACGTACTAGTACTGTATAGTTTACTGTTGTGCAGGTTATAATACTGTAGTTTACAATTGTAAGGGTTATATAGTTCACAGATGTACGAGTATACCGATTGTATAAGACATAACTGTATAGAATCTACCCGTATGAACTCATGAATAAGAAACTATTCGTAATGCATTAACATTGGTTAACATGTCATTGTTCTTGCGTATTTGTTACAGACACACACACACACATCAGGTAGAACTATAAGTCGCATTACTCTCGAGTGAATCTTAATACTCAAATAAATTAACGATTGTTCAATTGAGGGAATTTTAATATTAAAAGGCATGATGGTGAAATTACATTCATCAGCCACTCCGTTAAATGAGCATATATGTACAGTTTGCCATAATTGTATTAGAAAATGAAACACATGTCCTATGTACACTTATATACGTTTTAATCGATCTAACAACCAATTTACCCCTGAATATTTTGCAAATCTTTCTCCATCAAATAAGCTAATATATATATATCGGGTGGCCAAAAAAAAAACGTCCCGAAATTTAAGGGTTAATAGATTTGTAACTAAACGTGATATTACTATGAAACTTAACACACGTGACAAATATGATGTTATTAACATATTCGGAAAGTTCCTAGTCCCTATGTCGTATACCTTTTCTTAAATCTGGTAATTAAAAACAGAAGTCAAAAACTGTAATATTACCAATTTATTAACCCTTAAAGTTCGGGACGTTTTATTTTTGCAACCCGATAGCAACACTGAAAACACATTCACATTTTACTTTATTTTAAGTCACATTAAACAATGTTTTGAGGGTGTTTTCAAAATGCATATTACCATCAACAAGACAACTTACATTGCATGTACGTTTTCTAACCATTTTCGCAAACCGTTTCTGCATTGTGGTTTTGCTTGAAATATACCCTACTTATAAACAAAATAAAACATGCTTACTTTTCAATGTAATGAAATGGACCTGTCTTATAATGGCAAGAATAACCTTGAAATATCACATATCTAAACGGTATGCATTCAAAATTACCTTATTCCAAGAAATACTACACTTTAAGTTATATATCCATCTGCTATAAATACTTGGTGATACTTCAAAATTTACCTGCAGTATTTACAGTATATACGTACGATATATTACGAATCCATATACAATACATGTAAATGTGTCAATGCAAAATGTCAACTTCACACCTGCAAGAGATATAGTTTAGACATGCCTAATAGAAAATGGAAAAGACAACTTTCGATTTAAGTTCCATTAAGTACTACTGGCACCGTTATTGTCTCTCGCGTCCAATTGATATTTTTTACCAAATAAACTATAAATTCAACGATTCAAATCGTAGGAATTTCAGACGTCATGAAATATATACGTGTACAAAATCGCGTGTTTAATCAGACAGTGTAAGCTTAATGTCGCAATACTTCAGACCATTTCGTCTTATTTCGCGTCGAATGTATATTTTTAATTAGATTTAGTCACGATGTTAACAAGACATGTCTATCTCGAGTAACATACTGTACTATGGGTCCAATTCCCGTTACGACATTTCAAGCAAAACTATCTTCCTCATTTAGAGCGAAATCAGTTCGCCAGATCACTGTCTGTCTGTCTGTCTGTCTGACTGACTGTATGTCTATCTGCTGACATGTTTGACTTAAATGCCAAACGCAACGCAAATCCAACGCATTGTTTTAATATAAAAGCATTGTTTTAATATGAAAAGGCAACCTAAAAGTCATTAAGAGCTATGCTATTTGAAGTAGGTGAAGTCCAAGTATGTACGCAGACAAGTTTATTACAAATACATGTAGTGCGTAAATAGCGATGGTGATTTATTGGCTTCACGTTACCACTCTATCTATCATTACCGAGCGTATATTTAATTACATGAAGAAGAAACTCGCGTTACCTATGCCATTCTTTGCGCTTTATGGATTGCAAATTAACACCATAGGTTACACAGTGTTAACTCATTTACGGTCAATGCAACCCCACCCGCTTTCCAAAATCTAAACCCATGTGAGCAATGAAACTGTACCGTGTCTGTTTGTTCGGTCTTCTCTGTCTTTGAAACATTGCACAATACGTCAAGACATTCATATTACGGTATGTCATGATGTTTTTGCTCATTAGCACCAAGCTGGTTGCTGAGATTCCGATGGACGTGGGAGAGACAGTTATAATTCTGTAATAATTGCTAAGTCGGCAAATTACGGACATAACGAAAGAAATATCCACGTCTATGTTAAAGGCATAATATCACAGATATTTATGGTTATTTTTGGATTATTCCTTAGGTACAACTACAAAGTGCATTCAATTGTGTTTGTACTTCCAAAAACATTTCCACCGCTGTATGGTAAACGGAACATTCCACTATAATGTACAACCGCAGGATAGGTTGATTCGAATGTACAAACTAGCGGTCTGCATCCTGGCTTCTATTAAGCACATGAAAAGGGAGATCACTAAAGACGTTCAATCACTTCCAGCTATTCAATTTAAAGAGGCTAGGCTATTGTTTTAGCCACATTTGTTCCATGACAGCTAGTATTGTATTGAAATTTGCTTTTGTTAACCTGTGTCAACAGCCCAGATACATTAAGACAATATATCTTTCCGTAGTTAGGGAAGTGTCTATTTTTTTTAGTTACAGTTGTTCCATGATAGGTAGCATTGTATTGAAATTTGCTTTTGTTAACCTGTTCCAGCACCCCAAAAATACTTTAAGACAATTCATCTTTCCGTAATTAGTGAAGTGGCAAATGTCTTGAAAGTCACAGTCGTCAAGCCGCCATGTTACTGTGCTGTAATTCTTCATAGAACATGTTTCTAGCCATGTGACGGACATTAGAAAGGAACAGATCCTATGTGATCCAAGGTTGGAGTGAGCTTTTTTTCGGGTAACGTATAGCGTATAACAGGTTTACCTGTAAACTTCAACAGTAGCCAAATACCTACGAACAATCGAAAATGGAAAAACCAGCTTTCGAATTAATTGTATCATTATTGCCTCTCGCATTCTACAGAGTGCAGCTAAGACCGTGAAACAAATGTTGCTCTAATAGCTTTATCTTTTACACTTTACCATGACTAAAGTTGAAGTTAACTTACTTTAAAGATTTGCCTCATTTCGTACTACAGGAGTCCCTATACCGGTATATCGCATATGCATTACAGAATGGATACAAAATTCTGAATATACTGGTCCTTTCAATCCTTACTGCGACAGATACACATCGCCAAATGCTTAATCTCATGGCAAGGCCCGTTTCCGGTATACTCTGATCACTCATTTCTGATCTGATTTACGCAACTGTCTCGACGGCAAACATTACATTTTTAGACAATTGCAAGCATAAAGTCATTTTCACAGATCTAATACATTATGTGACAATGATCGGTACGAAAGCGTATTTCACTGGATATCAGCGACGTTCGTTCGTTAAACATTGTTGAATTCGTCGTAGTGTTTTATTGATTTAGAAATGCATGTAGGCCTACGTGTAGCTAATGGACATGGGCGTATGTGACATCCGATGACTCTTCGTTAATTAAGAAAGCCTAGGGAAACATACAAATTGGTTGGCGATCTTTGATCCTGCCGCCCTGTCTAAAACATTTGGTAATACTATCCTTTTAACGCTGCGTAGGTGTCTGAAAATTATAATTTATACGAATGTAAGATTTCATTGTAATGATCTTCTCATTATATCTTGAATCATGTACAGTAAACCTAACCTCTATTCATATACCACTATGATTAATATATGGGGATATGTAATTATAAGAGAAAGAGAGAGAGAGAGAGAGAGAGAGAGAGAGAGAGAGAGAGAGAGAGAGAGAGAGAGAGAGAGAGAGATAAAAAAAAGATATATCTATGTGTGTGTGTGTGTGTGTGTGTGTGTGTGTGTGGGGGTGTGT
>JAULBP010169114.1:0-25080 GCA_032355345.1 Lepetodrilus pustulosus | reverse complement strand
TTTCTGACGCGATAATGGTAGGATGGGTTGTCTGTAGAGTGGCACTACAGTTATCATCCTTGGTCTGTCAGTACCAGAAGGTGCTCGCAGGTTTACTGCAACATTCAACGCTACGGATGTTGCGGGTTTCTTCCTGCTCTATACTGACAAAATAAATATTTTTTATTATTAGTATTAGTATTATTGTTGTTTTTATAATTATTATTGTTATTATTATTAGTAGTACTATTGTTATTGTTATTATTATTATTATTCATCTACCTCTTACAGTATAGAATAAACTAAGATACATCTAGGTTCTAAAGTAAAGAAACTTCAGCTAATATGTATGTATGTCTTAAAGTATGTCCTAAAGTATAGGACCAGCTTCAAAGTCATACAGTATAGGATCAGCTTTAACAGCTGTTTAATGTCTGCACATCCAATTGTAGGATCAGATGTTATACGCATGAACAAACTAAAGCAGCATAAGATGAAAAAAAGTTAAGATGCATTTACGTCTATGTTGAACAGTACGCTGTCCACTTTCGCAACCCACACTCTGTTGATGCCATGTAGCTATTCATCATATACAATGCTATACATGCTTATAGCTGTATGTAATAAGGTATTAACACTACATAACAGAGGCACTGTTCCAGGCAGATCTGTATTCCGGTGCTATATTCCTGACCCAAGCTATGAAGGAACTCGACCTCTACCTAGCTGTGGTGATCCTCTTGGTCATAGCTGCCCTCTTCACCATTGGAGGTATGTATGTCCTCTAGAAACACGCCATCACCAGAAAAGCAAGGTATGCTGTAATTGGTTCTTGGTCAGACGATTGAGGGACACGGTTGAGGGAGGTCACACGCTCCTGCTCACCTAGCAGTCTATGTATATAAACATACTGACTGACAACGAGCTGATTTAACGATAACAGGTCTTTTGGAATTAAATCGATCACTGTATATGGTGTAGGAGAATCAGTTCGTGATCGGTTCATACAATATGAATTTTTAGTCACTTTAACTTGATTCTTTCAAGACATTCCGATCCATCAATCCGTATATATCAGGAACGTGTATAGCCATATGGATTAAAAGTCTCTGTTTTGTTTGTAGGTGGGTTGACAGCTGTGATCTGGACTGACTTCATACAGACCATCATCATGTTGGTTGGAGCATTTATCCTCATGGTAAAAAGTGAGTATTAAGCTATTTTTATGTTGTTTTTTTTGGTTTTTTTTGGTAATGTGGTTGATAGTCGCTTTCTAAAGTCTTTCACTAACATCACGACTTGTCAGTTTTAGGGCAGGAGGAAACCCGCAACATCTGTAGCGCTGAATATTGCAGTAAACCTGCGAGCACCGGCTGGTACTGTCGACAGACCAAGGATGATAACTGTAGTGCCACTCTACAGACAGTGCATCCTACCAATATCGAGTCAGAAATGTAACTTCTGCGAAATTGATGCCGGGCCCCCGTGGGGCGGGATTTGAACTCGGTATCTTTTGCTCCGAAGTCCAACGTTCTACCACTGCGCTACATCCCGCCCCTGGCCACAGTTGATACAGACTTTATGGCAAGACCTATAGGCCACAGTCAATACAGACTTTTTGGCAAGACCTATAGGCCACAGTTGATACAGACCTGTTTGCATCTATGGTTGGTCTACATAAGGTCAAATACCAAAAACTACTGGGTATGTGCTCTTTCTTGAAAACGATTAATACAAAACATACTTATTAGCCTTCAATGTGGATTATCAACATTTGGCTTCTGTGTCACACTGGGTCTACTGCCTTGTCATGGACAATTACAGCTGTAGTTCACACTATGGGCATGTCCGTCACCATCTGTGTATGTCCAAAGTAACCACACATGACCAAACTAACATATTTCTGTACATGTTTGGCTAATGCAACCAATTTGCCTTCCAATTAAACAGAATTTCTGCTCCCGTAAGACCCATAAAGAGAAAACCATGGGAACTCTGCTTCCCGTATCAACTGAAACTGTAGCTTAGCATATTTCCCAGTCTCTTATTAACCCTCATTTTGCCTCTTGCTGCTGTTTGCTTCATACAGCAGAGTCTATCACGGTCGTTGGTAGTAGTCCATGGGATACAGCTGGACCGAGAACGCGTAATCCCCGAGATTTGTACTAATGTCTGGCGCAGGCCCGTTCACTTGATCTGCTGCCAGTGTAGGCTTACCAGAGCATTCACCAGAGAAGATGTGAATATGAGGCTAATGAAAGTAAATGGCCGACATTATTGGCATAGAATAACCTCTTTAACTACTTATATTGATGGACATGGTTAATTACGTGAAGTCTGCACATCGAATACGTTTATATCTTCAATTAACCTCATGAATTGGAAGTCGTGCCTTCTAAAATTTTGGTAAATTTTCTCCTCGGACAAACACGGCAGGGAATGTGTAGAGGTTACGTGTGGTTAGGTGGGGCTGGTTGGAGGCTGAGTGTAATCATAAGGGGATAGCAGAGCTTGTATTGATACAGATGTTGTGATGAACACTACCAATTACAGTTGGACCATGCCAAAGGTATCTGAGGGCTATTCTTGAACTTCCGCCAATGCTGATGGTCTCGCTCTCTACTGTTATATCAGTAAATGGTATGCAGTCGTGTTAATAAGGTAGCAATTGCTTAAGTGATATTAACAAAGGTTATCCAAACTTGATTACACAATGCAAGTTCATGAAAATATTAACTCTTATTAGTTCATTTATTTTGGCATGCATTTAATTCTTTCAGAGGCCATATAAAATATTTCCCACCAAAGTGCAAACTATGTAATTTCCTGCAGATTCAATATGTGCAGTTAGAGCACTGAGAAATTCTTTTTCCATTGACATGTTTACCATCTTTATCCAATGAAAAAGAAATAATTATTTACCTACAATTAAGTCCATGAATAAATGCTTACCGGTATATTTTGGTTGAAAAGTTAACTCCAGCTTTACTGACATATATTTCCATAATAATTTTGTTACAAACATTTTACATTACTCTCCTGTAGTAATTGAAACCGATGACTTACGTGGACATGCGGTAATTTGGTTTGTGATATGACTCCCATTCCAATGCTACTACGATACATGAAACCGAGGACATTAATTTCCTTTGAACAATTCTGGCGATGTTCCGCAAGTGAAAGCAATCACATTGATCCCCCGGTCTAATACTTCAAAGATAACAGGATATATTCACTCCCTGGTGTATAGCATTAACCCAATTGGTTACCAGCTCCTTTACATGATTACACGTGGACATCTATCACAAGGTCGGTATCTCACGGCCATCATATTTGGGCCATCGGAAAACCTTAACTTCGCTGTATATCAAATACAGACATTACCTCTTAATTATACACTCCCATGTGTCCTATATGTCATGATTCCTTGTGGACATCACTAATTGATGGACATCTGTCATATTCAAGTACAGTGTATCTGTGAAATCAATGTATCTGTTCATGAAACTTATGTCACCATGACCCACATATACATCAACGTTCAAGTCACTGATGTTTTTTGGAAAGGACAATTTTAGATTTACTAAATTATACTTGGCAGCATATTTGACATGTAGCAATGACAAATGTTAATTTAATGGTCACGTAAAATTATTGTAGTGATGCAATTACATCGTGAAGCTGTGGAAAAGTTTTTAAAGTGCACAATCACAGATGGTTGATGGACAAATTTATATCTGAGACAACTTAAGTTTGATTTGGTCTCACCATAGTTGTTATTTACTGAATTACTTGTTCCACAACATTAAAAAATATCATATTTTATTTGATTAAAAGGAACATAACTCTAATTATCCTGTCTTTGGAACACATAACTGCTAGATCGAATTCCCCCCAATGTGGATCAATGAAAGGGATTTTGGCGATATACATTTAATGATAACAAATGAATGTAATTTGCATTTATTACTTAAATATAGTGCTACACACTTATTGAAATCTGTGATTGTATGCCTTTACCAATTTAAATTAAAATTTTCATCGCTGAAATAAATATGCAGTAAATCTGGAACTGGTTTTGAAATAACCAATCAAAATTAATACTATATGATTACTGGTAGCAGTTAAAATACTATCTCATTTTGAAGTGACTAATTGCAAAGTGTGTCTGACAGACTGTTGACATGAAAAAGCATTATATTAGTGTGCATGCTTCACTATTTGTTTCTAACATTGATCTCCAGAAATCTAACCAAGTCAATGTGGTCAAATCGGGCAATCCATCTTATATGAATGGTCATTATGGGGTCAGTAGTCATGTGCAACAGAATGGACATTACTGGACATTTATAACCAACTAAGCTGATTTCCTAACATTGCCTGTCCCTAACGGCCTATTTGCTAGCATGTCTTCTATGGCTTGTTCCAGAACACACTCTGAACACTGCATGCCTCCCTCTCTTCATATGATCCTCCCAGTCTTTAGAGCTACGTGCTGTCCATGTCCTAAGCAAGTTACAACCCTGTAAGGAGTTCTTAATTCATTTAAGAGGAATATATTTCCATCTATTTACAAATTTCTCTTCTATTCTCCGTCTGTAATTGTGAGCAGTCTGTGTTTATATCCCCTCCATCGGACAAGAGTACACCTTGACAGGAAAAGATTTGTTGATTCAACAAGTCCTCCCTTATACTGCTTCTAACCAGCAGAAACAAACCTATACAGACTTAAGTCTATGTGATTGAATTATCCAATGTTATAGATCCATAACAACCAGTCATGATTTAACAATCACATCTGGGCAGCAGTGTTTCAGGCAAGGTCCCAAGTAGAAGTGTTTTCCACAAATGTGCAGACTCAGCTCAGTACACAGACTATTGATCATTCAGACTTCAAAGACTGATGTCTGTTACCAAATATGCCGTTTTCTCAGGTCCGAGTAATGACTGGAGTGATGGAAGGTAGTAGTGATGCTAAATGCCATAGGGCCCTATATACACCAGTGTCACATGGCCCTATATACACCCCCAGTGTTTCACAGCTCTAAATACAACAGTGTCACAAGGCCATAGATAAAACAGTGTTATATAGGGCCCTTATATACATCAGTGTTTCACAGCTCCAGTGTCACATGGCCCTATATAACATACACCAATATCACAAGGCCATATATATACACCAATGTCACAGGGTTCTATATAACCCAGTGTTTTGTGGCTCTATATACACCAGTGTCACAGGGCCCTACATACACCAGTATCACAGGGCCCTTATATACACACACCAGTGTTTCACGGCTCTAAATACACCAGTGTCACAGGGCCCTATATACACCAGTGTCACAAGGCCCTATATACACACCAGTGTCACAAGATCCTATATATACCAGTGTCACAGGGCCCTATACATACACCAATGTCACAAGGCCCTATATACACACCAGTGTCACAAGATCCTATATATACCAGTGTCACAGGGCTCTATTTATACCAGTGTCACAGGAGGGCCCTATTTACACCAGCATTTCACAGGGCCCTATTTGTGTTTCAAGGTTCTATATATGCCAGTTTCATGGGGCTCTATACGCACCAATGCTCTGGGACATTACAGGCCCACTATTGATGAGAGTCTGATCACAGCCACAGGGCAGGCCTGTCCACAACACTGTGAAAAGTCTACATTCCAGACAGGCCGTCACTACTAGAAGAAAAACCAATTTAAGGGAACATGCCCCTTTATTTTCTATTTCTTTCACTATTTGTTATTTTTTTAAAAACCTAACCATAATGTTGGTTGTACAGAAGCAATACCTTTCTTTAAGAAAATTGGCTGAAATGGAAAAGAGACTACAAGTGTATAGCAAGAATATTGGTTGTTATACAATGTACCAAATAATGTACGAAGACAATAGTAATATTGGTTATCATACGATACATAGCAAAAGCATTGGACAAAAATATATAGATATTTTATTTCTTATGTTTCTCATAGGGAAAAGACACACTTCTATTTCGATACTATATGACAATAATTGAATACTGGAGACTTAATGCATTTTGTTGCAGTGATGTCCACCTGGGGCAGACAGACAAATGAGTCTGGATGCGCCTCAGTGTTGACTTGCCAGCAGTTCTAATCAGGTCTTGTAGAGTACCTATGTTATTGAACATTGGTCTAATGGCTTCTCCTAGGACATGGTTAACCCTGCTGTTGCTCGAGGCACCTGGGTGTGTCCAATATAGAACCCTTGATGACTCCTGCATGGCGAGAGTTGATAGAGACTCATCTGAACAAGGCTGGATTGGTCTGTTAGTGTACACACTACCTCAAGTTCTCTTAATATTGCCATTGCCATATTAGAAAAAGAGATACCCATAGGCCGCTTCTTTTGCTATCCTTGAAATTATAAGGGAGATAGGAAATCAGCAATAGTGAAAAGTTTAGGAAGGTTGTATTATGGTCAATATGGTCAATATGGTTTTCTCCCAACCTCGGACGATTACCCCCATGGTTACTGGTCCTTTCTGCGAAGTATACTTTGTCCATGTGATGAAAGAAGTTTCAAGATAGTGGCTGGATTATTGATGTGCTGTATGTAATATGGTATCTGGGCATCTTGTCATGCGAACCTCCAATATTGTGGGTATACGAAGAATTAGAGCAAGTTTTCCGATAGATCCATTGATAACCCACTCACCAGGCTTAACCCATTCCCTGCTGGAGTATAATATAAGCTCTTCTCTAAAGAATCTCCTGCTGCTGCTAGTCGGATGATAACGTCAAATGGTTCACATCACTGAATCGCTGAAAGAAAGAACCATTTCTTGTTAGAGATTGTGTAAAAATATGACCATATGTCCACTGCTGAATAGTTTGGCTACAAGTCAAGAAAGTATTGGACAATGTCTAAACCTTGTTGGTATATTTGTTGACTGCTCACATCTTCAGGTAAACCCAGACTATATGTGCTCAATTGTAGAGGATGGCTATATGACCTTTGAAAAACTGGATTAACCCGAAATATGTTGAAGTGTTCCAGGATGATCTTGATATAATATCCTTGTTGAATGTCTGGTCACCTAGCGGTCCAGCTAAAATTGACCTGCCAGTTGTGAGGATCTAGCTGTCTGTTATCAGGGCTGATCTGTGATTGTCAGTTGGTGGAAGGTACTGGAGGTGATGGCAGGCTTCAGTCTTGGACAACTGACTTGGCAGATGACCTAGATGGACAGGTTCAAGGAATATGTCATTTTTCTGGCAAGGAAATCAACAACTTCTTAATTTCTGAATTATCTTAGCTGACGGTAACCTATTTAATAGTATGTAACTTATCTCTTGTTATTATTAGTATTCTGTCACCTTGGAAGCTTAATTAAGAATGCATGGGAAGGTCATGGAAACTCATGAATCAAAATCCCATTTAAATTTTGTAAAGACTATGTCCATAATAGACATATACATTCTATAAGAGTTGATAGTATCTTAGCTCAAAAATGTTGACATAAATCTTCCATTCAGTCTGGAATGCTCCAACTCTCCTGAGAATAAAAGCTTGTACAATCTCCTAAATCAAAAGTTATTGAAATTCTTTCAAAAAAGGCATTGCCAGTCTAGCATCTATTGATCCATATGGACTGGAGAGCCTTATGGAGAGCCCTATGGAGAGCCATATGTTATGACCCTACAAAAAAAGGACTTTTGAAATGGAACTGCCGAACTGTTGCACATATTCATCTAGGTCCTACTACATGTGGCTGCATATCTAAATCTGTTCTAGGTGGGTGTAGCCCTAACCTTGGGTGATGTGGCTGTAGGCCATGGATTGAATAGGTGACTTGTCATCAGCAAACATGCCCACTGGATATGAATATATGGCTTCCTGTTGCCCTAACAGAATCTTAGGTCCAAAGCCTTATGGACTATTGCCAGTGGCAAGTGGTTTTCTGGCCAGCCATTCTTAACAAGTACGGCGGGGTACCTCTAACATTTCTAGAAGAGATGTACTACATATTGTGCTAGAGGAAAATAACAATCGTTGCTCCATGGGAATGTCTCAAATAACTTGGTCACGTGGCATCTTTAATAGCGTTAATGTTCATACTAATGTGTGCATCCATACTGTTTCATAATAGTAATAAAGCAGCAAATGATAATTCAAACTCGAAAGCATGCTGTTATCATTACCCTAGTCAATGGACCAGTATGCATGCATCATGGTGTGTATTTTACAAACATTACTGCCAACCGAAGATGAATTTGTCTATAGAACACGTAATTAATGAATTCTGGCATCATCTAACGTGCCCATGCAATAAAGCATAGTCATGTATATGTTTGCATGTTTACCTATCTGCACTGAAACCTTTCCATTTCATTACCTGGATCCATTCAACTGTTGCCAGACTTTACAACACATTGGACAAACTACATGTCGTAATTAATTCTTAAAACCCAGACTGCGTGACTGGCTCCAGAGGTATGACACAGACTTAATATTCAACATGAACAGAGTGCCAGGAGAGTTCAGTTCAAACATTCTCCAGTTATATTTGTTGATTAATGATACCCATGGATTCCCATCCTGACAATAGCTCTGCACCAGTAACTGCTCACCATTAGTTTCACACTCTGCCTACACATAATCACACAGTAATCGCTGTGAAAGGCAATACTTCGTAGCTATCAAATAGATGGAAGTTTAATTGTGTAAATGTGCAAGATCATGAGTAAGTGATTTCAGAAATTAATTTTGCAAAGTTGCAATCCTGGCTGGTTGTTAATAATTCAATTCCTGTCGATAAACTGATAAGCACATGCTTACTTTTCATTGAAATACATTGAACTAGATTTGGTTTATGCAATCGAAACAATATATGATAACACTGCAGGATAATTGAAAATGAAAACATAATGTATCATTAAACATAATCGTGTGTAGCACATGCATATCAATAACATAATACATAATTATCTCCACACATTTAGAGACAATATCAGCAGAATCTAGGTGACTTAAAGACAACAGAGCCAGACAGATGGGCGTTATCTGGTTCAAGTATGACACACTGTGTCAGAGACATTATGACTGATACAGTCACTACCTAATGGATAAAACATGGATGCGATGGTTTGGCCGAAAATGTTAACAAGATAGTAGAGGGAGAAACTGAGTGTTTACATTTTCGACCAAACCCGTGGGAGACATGTTTTATCCGATATATAAACCAACCAAGGTATTATTGAAGTTGTAATAAATTTGTATACACATGTACAAATTAAATATTTATTTAAATTAATTTTCTAAATATACAATCAGAATTGAACACACCTCAATGGCATAGCGCAATATATAGTATGGCCACACACGTGTTTGTCGTTATGTCACGTGACATTCATCGCCAATTATCACTCGCTAAATTATGTACGGTATAACATTTTCAGTAAGCACACATTGCATGGCTACGAATTGCACGTGCTTAAATAAGGATCCGAGAAAAGCATGCTATATATTTACGTGTTTGTCGTGACGTCATTTTACATTCATTGCCACGTATCACTCGATAAACAATGTATAACATTTTCAGTAAGCACAGTAGCCATGAGGTATCTTTACTGGCATAGTTGCCATATATTTTGACTGGTTCGAGCTAATATTCAGACACATGTGTTTCTTGAATTTAAGGATACAAGAAATAAATAATAAGGTGTCTAAAATTAATATTCCCGGGACTTTCAAAATGTAACTAGAAAGTCCCCGGGTATTCCAAGTTAATTCCCAGGTATATTCCAATATAATACCCAGGAAAATTGACTGAAACATGCATTACTCAATCTGAAGAACATCGGCGAACAATAGGGTGACGTCATAGCAGTATTATATAACATGACCAATACTGAGAGCCAGACAGATAGGCATTGTCTGATTCAGGTGTGCTAGTATTATATTATATCAGAAATAGCATGTCTGATAAAGTTCTGATGATGTGTGTCACATGTAGTACAATTGATACCATAGCTAGATAAATAGGTATTGTCTGATGCTAAGTATTACAATGTGATACCAAATGAATCCATGACAATCGTATTATCATCAGACATTACTTAGCTTTCCTGTATATGTCACTATTCCAATTTCAAAATGTCTAAAGATAAACTATTAAAAATGTTAATATAAGTTGCTAAATTGGTTGCAAAGACACTTATATAAGAATACAATCTATATTATAATCTATTATGTCTTCCTCAGAATTTGTTAATTGGTAGAGCGGCATTTTAGACAAATGTTAGTCATGTAATTTGATTAAATTATATGGCTGGCTCAAAATATGACCTATGAATTAGCTATTAGCTATGAATAAATTTTCAACTTTATATATAATAACAGGCAAGGTAACTCAAAGCAGATTTTATTCCTATCAATCAATGCAAATAGCAGGCATCTCCATAAGTCACTGAGTCTTGGGTTTCAAGATAGGAAACATAAATCCTAACTGTTTGTTTTTTAATTGAAAATATTAAAATGTTTAGGTCAATAAATATTCAATCATTTTGTTTACTTCAAATGAGAACCTTTGTCAATTTGAAACGTAACATAAAACCTCTAATGAAAGTTTTAATATTGGTGATATTAATGTGAAAACATGTCAATCATTGCATGGCAAGGCATAGACAATTGCTTGAAATCAATTTGATCAACTTCATGGTGTTGAATATTGATGTTCATTTCATACACATTTGATCATCCTCCAAAACAATAAAACAAAATATTATTAAAAGCATTCAACCAGCAATCTTGCCAATGTAGTTTATGAATACAGAGTGTATAAGAATTTATAAATCCAACCAAATCTCCCCATAATTAGTGTGTTCATATTCAAACATGTATTTATTGAATATATAGTACAAGTTAACACATGAATAAGATGTATAAGCCACACAAATTAGTAGAGGTGGTGCACCTATCAATTATGCAAAAGGTTCTTCAGCTCCTATGTGTGGAGTCACCATGCCATTTAGTTCCCTAGTCATATTGTCATCTGTCTTGCACAAGTTTGTTTGCTTCAAGGAAAAGATCATCCAACTCTCAGACACTGGATTTCACTTCCATTAGTGTTCATGTACCCACCCTTCATGCAAGTAATGTATAATCTTCCGTTTACATCATCCACAGCATGTGATATTTCGAGTGGAAATTGGAAGTCAAATAGAGGAAAGAAAAAAACTATTTCCATATCATCGAAAAGACATGCATATCTTTTTTTTAATTGTATGCCTGACCTTACATGTCGCCTTACTGCATAGAACTATTGGATATTTTTCTATTTCCCAGCATCTTTATATCCTGGATGTTACACAGAGCACAGGGGATGTGTCTTATAAACTGTTTAGTTTTTTAATCGGCTTAAGTCAGCCAAAAGAACACCTTAGGTTTCAACATATTTTGACTAAGTTTTCTGTATTTGGCTTATCAAAACTTAATCGAAAATAAGTGTACGACTGTAGACTAAACAAAATATTGAAAACTTAGTTAAAATATGTTGCAAAGTTTGCTGACTTAAGTCAATTATAAAAACTAAGATGTTTATAGGATACCATCCAAGAAACATTGTAAATGTAGATGTTTCTCTATTTCCTGGACATTGCACAGTAACATTGCCAATGGAGAATTAGATGTTTCTCTATTGCCTGGACATTGCACAGAACACAGGAACATTGCCAATGGAGAATTAGATGTTTCTCTATTTCCTGGATGTTGCACAGGAACATTGCCAATGTAGAATTAGATATTTCTCTATTTCCTGGATGTTGCACAGGGCACAGCCACATTGCCAATAATGATGTAGGTACCTCCAGGGACATGAGCATGACTGGCCACTTCAGGCCTGAATACATCACAGCTTCATAATGCACTCATTCATACAATTCCAGTTACATACATACAAATAAATAATCAGGTGTGTGAAGTGCGTTCGCCCAAATAGCCAGTTGATTGACCAGCTTGTGGCTCGGTTCCTGGCTATAGACGATGTCCAATTGTGTCTGTGTCTCCCAGGCCCTATCCCAGTGTCTCTTTGCCTGTATGGATGGACACTGGAAGCTGGTATTGGTAGTGGACAATGAAAGGAGAAGTGATGTATTGTCTAACAGAAGAGTTGTGTAGACATGGGAATTCAAATGACAGCTGAAGTCATCCATTTCAAGAGATCTTGGCATCAAGTGACAGTTCTAGACACACAAGTTTACCTTGCACTGCTGTACCCACATGTCATTTACACAGCACTGTTCAACCTCAAAGTGTAGTTAGTACTTAAGGGGTTAACTTGCTGTTGTTGTATATAATATATATTCATTTAAATTAAGATCATAATGAATTAAATTCATACAAAAGTTCACCCTTTAACTATTTATTGTTAATTGATGTACTGTATTGAAAGATGTTACCAATAGTAGCAACATATCATTTCCATCAGATGCATGTTGCATTAGTGCATTGGTCTGTCCCTACTATCATTGTTATCAGTAAAACAAGACATAAAGTTGTCTATTAAATAATTGAAAAAAAAAATTTAAGTATATATAAGCAGTTCTCACAGAAGAAGGTCTAAGGGTCGAGAACACCCACAAGCTATTCTATTAAGTTTTGACACAGTTCCCTAACGATAAGCTGGGGATATTCTTGAATGTATAGCAACACAAATTCTCTAGCTACCTATTATTGGAGTATTGGAAAGTGATGAAGTTTGTCCAACTGGTGTCTGGTGTTGGGAAGTTACAGTGACCCACCAACAGTCTCAGGTCAAGCACCTCCAGATCTCAGTAATATTGACCATCTGACAGAGCACACTTATTTGTCTGCCATAGACAGTAGGAAGTCAAACCCAGTACCCCATCAGGCTAATTTTCCTTTATTTTCAGCAATCATTCTGTATGGGCAGTAAATCGATGGTCTAAGATGAAACTCCTTGCAACGATATTCCCCTGATCGGGGGAATCATTCAGCAGTCCTTTGAGATCTCCTATCTAGGGTCTCGGGACTCCCAAAGGAGTCAATATTTACTCCATAATAACCCTGAGGAGCAATGTTTATACAAATACAGCTGCCCATGGCAACTCTACTCGGCCATCTCTGTCCAGCCAGACCGTTGTCCAGGGGTGATTAATTGAAGATTAGGTCCGGTTAGACAGGACTGGCTGGACACGGGCTGGACGTTGGCTGGAGATCACTGGGGGCATGGCAAGCCGTGGGAAGTCATGTTCTCAGAGTCGCAGATTCCACTGCTTTGCTGTAAGAGACGCTCAGGAATTGGGCCAAATTGCGAGTAATTTGACGGAGCTAATGAGAAGTAATCATGTCATGGCCAGGCTTCCATTCATGCCTGTGTTATTTATTCAATGATCGAGGGACATACACCGTACATGTAGGACTCTACACTAGGAGAACCATACTAGAAGGAATGAGAATGTTAT
The DNA here is from genome assembly GCA_032355345.1 of Lepetodrilus pustulosus. Lineage (NCBI taxonomy): Eukaryota > Metazoa > Mollusca > Gastropoda > Lepetellida > Lepetodrilidae > Lepetodrilus > Lepetodrilus pustulosus. The sequence goes on along the minus strand of JAULBP010169114.1, from coordinate 11,633 downwards.
CTTCACACTCACCATAAACAAAAGGCTGAATAAGCACAATATTAATAAATGATAAAACAACATGTCAAATAATACTATTATACAGCCCATTTCAAAACACAACATTTATTGAAAATATATCATTGGATCACTTGCATTATATGAAAGAATGATGACATTATTTTTCAAATTGCTATGAATAATGTGATTATTACTTAACATTAATTGAGAAGGGCCATCTACAATCAGGTTTTCATGCATGATCAAACCTCTAAAACAGGGTAAACATCATATCAATAATTCTTGATTGTTCTTTGACGTCAACATTTATAGAAACCTTATATCGATTTCCATGGATATCAAGCATTAAATCTTAGTACTTTTGATATTGAAATCTAAATCACATTTGTTAATTTCTGTCGTAGAGTTATATCTCTGATCATCTTTATGGTCAAGGAATATTGATAGATAAATTTGGAATACCATTAATACCTCTTTGGAACATGATTGCAGTTAACTCAAATCTATTTAAATATTATTGTCCTGTACAAGTGATAAGCTTGATATTGAGTTCTTATCTCTGCATAAAGAGGGCAATTGATGAGCCACTGGCATGGGTAAACATCATATTATCCCATTGAATAATAACTGAGCAATAGCAGATCCTGTCTTAAACATGAACTTTATAGTAGAAGTACTGGAAAAGAAACCCATTATAAAATGATTATAAGCAATTTTTTTTGTATCATGATGTCACCTCCGTAGATCACAGTAAAACAGGCAAAACATGCAATTTATCATTCAACGTTATCAATATCTTAAATGAAAATAACATCATCAACATTTTGAATGTGCATTACTATTGCACATCCTCATCTGATTACCCTTGTGTTGATTTCACTTGTTGTATAGTGTCATGTATTGCTCAGAGCCAATCATCCAATCATGTTGCAGGAATCATGGCCTAGCTGACAGCTGGGCTAACTACCAGCCAATCAAATCAAACAATCAATCAATCAGAAGGAACAAGTTAATAATAGGCGATGTGAAGCCATTAATGGAATGTTCAGGCTAGTCTTTTATTGCCAATGCAAACCTCCAGCGGTACGGCATTTATTGATATTAGGTTAAATAATTTGGATTAATCAAGGATCAAAGACCATGTAAACCACTCAAAGTTGTCTTTGGTTGTCTTTGTTCTGGCTAGCTATGGGTTACATTCATAAAATTACCATAAAGTTCAATGCACTTTAAGGTTTGAGTTTAGTCTTTCCATAGATGTCCTTTCTGGATAAAACAAAGATCAATAATTACATTTTGAAAATTCATGAATATGAATTAATATATTTCGGTTATAGGAATTTGACAATCGTGACAGTTGAATATTATTATTCCCATTTATTTCAAAAGCTTAACTTTATACTATTACTTATAATTAGAACAACCCAGTGTAGTGCATTTAGTTCCATAGTTCTATTTTGCAAATGAAAATTTACAATTATTGATTATTATTTTTTTTAAATGCTGTAATGTCTATTTGAGAACTTTTCTTTAGTGAGCTCACTATGGCCTGACTTCCTGTTTGGGGATAAGTATCTGTCAGCAGTTGAATTAACCTTTCCAAGTTTATGACATTGACAATACCATTAACTCATTATGTGGCCTGAAACTCATGAATTTCTGGCAGTAAAAACATTCTTAACTAAAAATATATACATTATTTACACGTTTCATACAAAAACAAAGAAAGCACTTTTACATGTACCGGTAGTTCTGAAAGGTGGAAATATCATCATGTATTATTCATTCCTTGCAGCTTATGATGTTCTGAGAAGACTGTCAGTTATACCAGTCCTTCAATTGTTTTAGTATTTCATAGTGTAGATAGAAATATTGAATTCTGTACCCATCTCAAGTATCATCAATGGCAGCTATCCCTTTACCTATGATCATCACCTATGGGAATGATTTCAACTTCAGGTTGACCAGTGTACTATCCATTGCGATATTCACGTCTACTCCCACCAATACTGAACACTCCCCTTCCATCTTTAACCCAACTTTGCCTGACTCAGCACACATACCTGCCCCCATCCCCACACCACTGATGCGTGACCCAATGAAATGCAACAACATCAACCTAGAAGACAATTACGTGAGCCAACTTTTAATTGAAAAAAAAATTCCATCTATTTTCATATTCCGAAATCATGTATCGATTCCTTGTCCCCACTTGACATTTGAATTTGTAAAGGTGACTAGTTCAGAATAAATATCAACTTCAAATATTTGTTTGCACTCTTCATCACTGAGGCAGCCATAGAACAGGGAGTAGGCGAGTGGTCCAAAGATTCCACGTCAAGCCATATTGGAAGTGATGCATGTTGACTGAATGCTGTACCATAGTTGAGCATCAGGCAACACTTAGACGGAATTCATTCCCGATAGATGGAACACTTCACACATCCTACTCATTTATCAGCATTCAGTCGTAAGCATCCTCAAACAAATGTCACTCTAAATTTAGTGACAAATCAATGGCACTTTAAGCGTCTAGAACATCAATGCTTTAGTTAACTTTCTACGCTGACCATGACAAAAAAATTACAGAAAATGTTTTGAAATCACGCCCGCTTCTTGGTTTGGATTTTCAGTCAAGATAACTTACTTAGAGAATCAATGATAGATATGTGTATCCAAATATAAGATGTATTAATTCATACATAAGTGTCGGTCATAATGTATTGAAAGGTCGTGACTATTAGGTTTGTGTCAGGTACTTTGAGAAGACTTTCAAAACTACAATTAGTTACTATGCCTAGTACTGGATAACATAAAATGACTGCTCTATTGGGCGACTCTATGGTGACTCTAAGGTGACTCTAAGGCGACTATGGTGACTCTGTTTGCCTCTAGCAGTAACTTTACTATGACATTTCCAACTATAGTGCAATAAGCCAGAACTTATTATCTAAAAATTACTAATTACCGGTCTGATATGCCAAATTGCATTTACAAATGGCTATTTTCGCATGTCTGCATATTTCTATGATGCAGAAATTCAGCTTCGTACCGGTACTTCCAAGCAGCTTGTCTGGTATCGATGCATATGGCTTTATGTGTGATGACAGATGTAGGTGGTTGTAAAGATACAATTTGACCATACAAAATGTTCACCTGACATAGTTTATTTTTGTCACAGGTTTGTGAACATCATTGGATATACAGTGTCCCCTCGATATAACGCTGAATTTGGGGACCATGACATACCCCATCCTCCCCCTCCCCAGTTGTCTTATAGTACCAGCCTTATAGGTAGTACAGGTAAATAACAAAAATAAAAATGGGATCCACATCTGACCCCGCCTTATATCAGAATCCGCTCTGTATCGCACCGCCTTATATCGAGGGGACACTGTATTTCAAATGTACCAGTACAAAAAGGAGTGTGATGGAAAGACGGTTATAGATTTGTGCACCAGCCAATAGTATAATGTAAAATATTGTACTTCACCAAACTACATGTAATATCAATGGAATGTATTACTACTCTAGTGCCCCATTGTGATATATGCCATAAAAAAGGTTCCAATAAGAATATCATACAGCTAGAAGCTTCAGAGAATGCTAGCAAGCATACAACAAAAATAAAGCCTACTGAACAAAAAAAAACCCACACAAACATACCATTAAGACAAGCAATTTGCCATTTACACCTAACAAATCTGCAATAAACCCGAGGAGATCCTTAAAGTAGATGACAATGTCTCCGTCTGCAAATGGTCATCATTGTGTCGGGACAAAGAAAAGCTGGCATGGGCTTGAGGCTGGAGATTGCACTTTTTGCTAATTACATAGACTGCGGGTATGAAGGGGGTTGGACTTGGGTTGATTGAGCCAGAGTATTGCCCTCGCCCTGGTAATTAAGCCATGGACCCTGTCCAGTTGTTCCTGTCCAATTAAAGGGCGACATCGGCCCTTGACAGAGAAGTGAGACAGTGCGTTCTGCTCTCTCCGTGTCTGACATTAGCCAGAGGACACCGCTAGGTATTGCAGCCTGCTAATAGTGTTTCATTACATTCAATACCAAGACGAGTGCAATGACGGCTAATGGACCTTTAAATGCTGTTGTTGGTGTCGGGTTCATTCACTGATTGGAACCTGGTGTATTGTGTGCTGGTTGAAATACAAATCCAATGAGAATACATATAAACAAATAATAAAAACGTTAAACAACATGTACATTGGGTTACAATTTCTTATTGTCATAAGCTTACAAGAATGATTAGAATCAGTTGTTTATTTCTTTTTCTATTTGGAAAGACATTAATGTTCAAGCAAATATTTCACCCACACTGCAATAGATATTTCAGACAATGAATTGAAGTACAGTGTCCATGACATATCCCCCACGTTACAATATCCGCTTTATACGATATTACAGGGAAATAATGAAAATAAAAATGGGATCGATGTCTGACCCCACGTTATATCCGAATCCGCGGTGAATCGGACCATGTTATATCGAGGGGGCACTGTATTGCTACATGTACATCCCAATTCTGACACCATTACGTTATTTATTTTTTAGGAATGGACAGTTTTCTGCATCATTGTATATCACTTGATTCACAGGTTGCTAACCAGTGGCACAACTTTCCAAAAAATCAAATATCGGTAATATCAAAGGTAATATTTCTAATTGAGAGTCACATACTCTACCATCTGAATCCTGTGGGCTACAAAACCCTCACAAATTGAGCATGGAAGTCTGTTGAAACAGTTGTAAGTAGCCATCACTGACATCCTGCTCTGCAACGTGTTCAGACATCTACCACAAAACTTGACATCCACAGTCACCATTGATTTCAGTTTGATTTTGCCTTCAGGGATCCACCACAAACCAACGACAAATGAAACTTTGTTAAATACACTTTAACTCACTGTAAAATAGCCAGGAGAAAGATTTCGTATTTGTCCATCCCTGAGAATTGATGAAGACTTAGCACCTACAGACCCTGTCTCTTCATTCTTTCTCAGGAATGGACAGCTACTTGGGCTACCTCCTGTACATCAGTTGGTGTTGACCACACTCTTTGACTGGCTGTGATCTCACAAGCTGAAAATCATGCTGGGGAGAAAACCAGACAAAAATAGGTCAATGCTCATTGGTAGAAAGCATAGAAATCCCTCACATGAGATTAAAATATTTTTGATTAAAATGACATTTCATCAGGACCCGCATCTGCAAATCAACCAAGCTAATGTATATCTGAAGCTCAGAGATCAGTGGAGTGTAAGATATAGGGCCAGTTGCACAAAATGTTTGTAATGCTATAATATGTTATGCCATACTGTTTTTACATTAACACAATAATTTGAGTGCTATAATCATTTTGTGAAACTGATCATAGTCATGTTCAACATAACAGCATGTATTAACACCATGTTATTTAGGCTACAGAGAATGATAACAACAATGTTACGAAAAATGATAATGATTACCATGTTATCTATATAATTATGTAGAAACAAGGGACTATAATGTTATAAAGAAATACTATGACATAGACACAAGTACTACAATGATGTCAAGACTCATTTATTCAATAGAAACACGTCACTACAATGTTACCAATAATGATTAAGCAACAGAAATAATTAATTACAATGTTTGCTAACAAGGAAAAAAACAGTGGACAGTATCAGATGTATGACACCAATGTTGAATGAATGAATGAATTAATTAATGCTTTACATCACAGCGGGAATATTTCACCCATACGCTACCTGAGTGAATTACGAAAACATTGAAAGTGCTGCTCTGTAGTGCCATGACACAGATACCAAATACATCTATTATTTATGAAATACAGACATGCAATGCAATATACATGTAGTGTAGTAATGGCAACATAGTAATGACACAATATCCATCCATCAACGATGTCCTTGATGTACACTATGGCAATTCTCGCCATTGGTAGGTGAAGTTCATCAGAAATCCATATTGAGACTTTCCTAGTCATTGATCTTCAATGTTGTGCTATTTTGTCAGTTAATGGATAAAAAGAACGTTTGCTTGCATAGAAGGTTGGGTAATAGAACATTTAAGGAAGTGTAGAATCAAAGTCTAGGATGAAAACGCGAACAGAATGGCCTTCAACAGTCTTCCTCATTTTTGTTTGTAAGTATTACTGCTATCAATTCTAGTTTAATACAGTAGCTGCCCATTGGAATATTGCATGCAGTGGTACAACACTACACTCCTATGTTCTCAGCATATGGGACAGCATGATCCTTGGCGAAGACACAGGGCCCAATAGCGCTATGGATGGCCGAAAATACGGTCAGAAACCGGAACCATAATTAATTGACAAATACTCGGTTTAATCAAGAAAGCAAAGGCGATCTAACCTGACCCAGTCTTGTAATGGCATCAGAGCCATGGGTCATATGACCAATTGGTGGAGGTAATATGTCTCCGTTACACGGACATTCATCATGCTGATATGTGGAACATCATCGGACAGGTCCATGGAGGAAGCACCGGGCTCCCGCTAGACTCCCGACCCTTCGGACAATCCCTTTCAGGACCCTGATTAAATGTTTCCAGGAGAGAGGACCCAGATACAGACCAATTTATAGGAATCAGATTAATGCAAACTTGGAGCGGCCATCTTTTGAGACCGTGTCCAGAGCTTCAAATTAGAGTCAACAATGTGTCCTTGGCAATTATCAGGGACTAGTTTTTTTTCATAGTCAGGACTAGTTGTTGGAGGTTTTGTACAGACTAATTAGGGATTTAAACAGACCCCCCTTCACCTTTTGACATGTGCCACGCCCAAAGGGTTCAAGCATTCACAAGAGTTCAACTCTTCCAGGATCATACAATTCCTGTTAATTAATTGGTCTCATTATAATTTTGCAATGCTTCTAAATTCAAACTTAACTTTCAGAATAATTTATTGTAGAAAATGGCATCACCACTATTTGAGTTTTGAAAAAAAGACGAGTGGTATAACGTGTTCATACCCAGTACAATACGATGTTGAATTGACGTTGGTTTCACATCACGATATCGCTGATATTGTTTCAACGTCCATTTGACATCGTATCGACATCGTATGTCGCCATGTGCCGGCTGGGTAGCCTCTAATGTACCAGTAGTGCAGATACGACAGACTTTGCACTAATGGTTTCTCGGAGAGATACTTTACTCTACATAGTGGGAATATTGGTGCAAAGTCAATAACAATGTAAATGCACATACAGTAAGATAATATAGTTAACTCCAGCCCGTTATCATATGGGTCATTTCAGAATGTGTAGCTGTTGTTGATTATTTTTTCCTATACAGTATATACTGTAAATCATAAAATGTTAGCACCATTAAACTTTAGTTACGAATGGATTATTGACGTATTTGAGTCATGAAATGTTAACGAGCTTGTCCATATCTAGAAAATATTTTTGCCATTGTGTAGGACTGTTGGTAACAAACAGTATCAACTATAACTAAATGCACGTACATGTACAGTAAATACTCACAAAACATAAATACAGTGCAGTTATGGAATACTCTGTAAAAATATTAGCTAATGAAATGTTAATGTCTAAGAGTAACTCATTAAATTCATTAAAATGTTATGCTCGCTAACATTTTATGATTTAGAGTAAACAGACAATGACAATCACATACACAGTGTAAAATGTTTACTTCACAATAAAGTTCATACAATAATAGGCAATAATACCTGTGTACAACACTGTCGAAACATTTCTAATTTAACAAATGTGTCCTTTGGAGTAAACGTATCATCCTAAATTACATTGTCTGCACCTTGTTTATCTGTTCATTCCAAATACAAATTAATTTAATTAAGATACCTATGTTCATTACATCTCAAGTTTATTTGTTTTCCTTGAAACTCATGCTCCTCTGACACCTAGTCTACTAGTAATAAGTATACATGTAGTTGGTTTTTTTTCAGTAAACTAATTATTTTGACATGTTTTCTTGGGTTCCATTCTATCAATTTATATCACTGTGCATGGACAATAAATAGCAAAATGAAATCGCTCATGTTTTGTCACGAAAATTCACTAAACATATTTTGCATTTGTTGACTTTCAACATGGAATCAATATCTCACACCTTCTTGGGGATCTGTAACTAGCTAGCTGGGGGCGGTGGCAGCCAGTGAGGATTAAGGTTGACCCGTGTTGGTGCCTGGGGTTCTAGTCTTGTGGTGTTTCCTTCAGCTAAGATTAACCTAAACACTCTTCTTGGCTGGGAATGGCAAGAGTGTCCCCGAAGAATTTCTGAATGTTCACTTTCCGAAAGAAGCAGAAGCTTGATAATATGTGAAGGATATGTCACTGAAATGTCAATAGCTGTCACCTCAGACTAGGCAACATCTTGAGACAATTTAGAAAAAGTTCTCTAAAATTTATATCAATATGGAAAGTGCATGTGTAAAAATATATTTGAATTACTGGAATTTCATTGATTCTGTAGACAAATATATTCCTATAAGTGGATATATTTTATTTATTTTTGTTACTTTTCATGTAATTGTTTTATAGGATAATGATTAATATCATGTAGAGCTTAGTTAAAACTGAGCTAGAGGCTGAAATCCAATGACAATGCCATTAAAATACACAACTACTAAAATATAACGAGAAATTTCGGATTTCTAATTTTTTTCAAAGGAATATACATACCGGTAATGCCTTATAAAAGCATATTATCACAAATGGTTGATCTAAATAACAGACAAACAAATTTCTAAATTCCATCTGAGACTACTATCAAAATCCCCCCAATGACGAAAGCGATTTGGGCAATATAGAATTGATGGTAAGTATCATAAATTAATGTAGTTTACATTTATTACTCAAGTATATTGCTACATGCTCATTGAATTCTGTGATCGTATGCCTCTAATTTGTCAATATTTGACATTTTCACGACTAATATTTCATATTAAAATATGCTAATGGTATTATTGATATGAGACATACTAATACAAGTAAGTGATTATATATATTTTCATGTCCATGAATACTACATGTTCATCAATTGAGTAATGTGAATAACTTTTGCCTACTCCAATACCAATGCAATAACACTCCCCATAAAATGGTAATAAATAGTGAGCAAGTGCGTACAATGGTTATAAATTGTCCTTTCTGTAAGCTTTTTATGCACTCCAGATCAGAGAGTACAAGAGTAAAATCGGGTGTTGGAGAAAATTGTTTCCATGCCCAATTGAAAGACTTTGGTACTCTTTAAGGGATTATTCTAACAGAAATTGACCTCCAGAGCAGATAGAGCTCCTTTGAAAAAAAAATAGTCCACAATCAAAGAAAGCTGTTTGGAGCCTAGACACAATACCATTGGATTCCTACAGATCTATACTGTAATGACAAGAAAGTTGAGAAATTGGCTAATTTGAGTGCATCCCCAATTACTGAAAGCTGGATAACCACCCATTGATCATCACCTTATGACCTTCACATGTCAATTGATTCCACAGCTTCTCGGCCGTTCTGAGCTGCCAGGAGTTACTGCTGGTTGTACAACAACTCTCAATGTACATCTACGCTCGTGTAAAACAATGTTTGTATTTGGTACTAATGTTGTTGGCAGAAATACCATGTTGATGTCTATATGTATCCATATTCCTAGCTTATACATTAAGATTGTGTAATTAGGGATTACGTGAAATCACTGAAATCTTTAGGGATTTTGTGAAGTCCTAATAGTTCGAAATTGTAACTAAATAAAGGATTCCCTAAAAAATAAAAAAACTGTTTTAAATGATTGTGTTCGAATAATTGTAAAATTACGATTAAAATAAAAAGAGGTCATATTCATATATTTAGGGCCGGATTTCTTTTTATTTTCGCCGATTAATTTAAGTGTTCGAATTAATAGAAGTTTCAAATTAATAGGTGAATTATAGATCAACCAATACTTTCAGCTTAACTTAACCCTTTGCATGCTGAAGGAAACTGGAGATCCTCTAAAGAGGTGTGCCTGTGCCCAATGCATAATATGTACATGTACTTGGAAGAATATAAAATTATTTTACCTAGGTATACTAACCTATGTCTACCCAGCCTTCATCTCAGATGATAGAAATAAAACAGTATTCAAATATATAAATATTTAAAGAGCAGACATCTGCCATTGCACAAATACCGGTACAGTCAGTATTTTTGATTTGCTGTTAGTTCTGTGTGTAGTCATAAAAATGAATTACTACATTATTTAAATCTCTGCTGTTCTATTTATACTCTCTATGGAGACAGGAAAACATCATAAAGCAAACTGATGTCTGTTTCAACAAATATTCAAATTAATTATAGCACATCTATTCTGTAAATATGATGGTCCCGCGACACATGAATGGCACTCATGACCGAGAGTAACAGCTTCTATCGGATTAGTGTCCTCCGCCAATAGGCTTTGATCCATCACAATAGTCTAGGTGTCAATAAATTGTCCCATCGCAAATAATTGTACAGGACACACTTGATTGATTGTCTCCCTTGGAATGATGCATAATGGGATAATTCATACGACAAATATGATAGTCCTTGGCTTGGGCTAGTGCATGTACCCTCTAGAGGCTCATATCCATGTTTGGTGGTGTCGTTAACGGCCATTCACAAGGATTCCCTCAAGAATGTGTTTTCTCAGCATGAAATTGGTGCTGTGACCCTTTCTATCTGCTACTTCTGCTAATCACTGCAGACTGAGCTTTATGATGAGGCTCCGGAGTCGTTCAGCATGTTCAAAAGACTTCCTGTCCATGCATTGACCTCTGGGTCAATTTATACTGTTGCCCCAGTACTATCCATTAATGTATTTGACAAGTAAAAGGAGTAACTAACTGAATGTTATACACAAATGTGATACTCTGATTTAATATACTAGGCAACAAAAATAAAGGAACTCTGCTTGTGATATTGAGAGGAGGCTTTATTGAAAAATCAATACTTTGGTAAATGGTGTTCAGAGTCGGTATTGGGTGTGTCCACCACATGCAGCACAACATGCACTACATCTGGCCATCAATTTGGTCCCATTCCGTGAGCCATGGGAACATCATCAGACTAAAAGATTTCATCAACATATCATTGACAAGTCAAGTTGCCATGGATGATAATCAAATTTAATCTCAGATTGTGTGTATACCCACCCAATACCATGACACTGCCACCTCCATTATAAGCCATGTTCCTGAAAATGGTGTTTTTTTGTGTGTGTGTGCATAGCATAGATTACCTCTTGATTTAATGTACATTTCAGATATTAAATATGAGGTAACTATTACAATATTAAAGTGGAAGGTTGTTGGTGATTAGTACAGTAAACACTGATAAAAGGTACCGGTAGTATGTCCTGACATCAAAATAACAAGAGTTTGTCTTCATGTCAGGAGATGAGATGATCCTTCAGAGGATTGGCATTGTCAGTTTTCATGAAGACAAAGATGATTAGTCAATTACAATTGCATAATTGTGTGTGTGTGTGTGTGTGTGTGTGTGTGTGTGTGTGTGTGTGTGTGTGTGTGTGTGTAGTTGAATGCTTTGACAGTCGCCTTCCAGCATAGCTGATTTCGGCAGACTGGTCCCTC
>JAULBP010169003.1:0-14707 GCA_032355345.1 Lepetodrilus pustulosus | reverse complement strand
TTCTTGGGTACATTTTCATACTCCTCAAATACAGTGTCCCCTCGATATAACACTGTTCGAGACACAGCGGATTTGGATATAAGGCGGGGTCAGACGTGGATTCCATTTTTATTTTTGATATTTACCTATACTATCATATAAGGCGAGTACTATAAACTGTGGGGTATGTCATGGACCCCCAACTTCAGCGCTATATCGAGGGGACACTGTATTTGATTTATCCATAAAATAAATTATAAAATTTTAACTTGAACATGAAATTGTACTAAAAGGTTTCGTAATCTCAGGGCCTGGTGGTTTTCTTCTTGAAATGCATCTGCAAGTTCTTCAAGAGTGTCTGGAGGCTGTTTGGACATTCTTCATTGTAAAAATAACACAAAGCTAAATTTACATGCCGAAAACAGGCTAGTGTAATCAATTTTGTTGAGTGTATGTATATATATATCAATTATTTCATGGATGTCGCCTTGGACTATGTTGTAATGTTACAGACTAAGCCTTGGAACTCCTTTAGCATAACTCATAGTTTTGTTCACAAATATCTAAATAAAATTTGACCTTGAGCATGAATAAGTTAGTAATTTGGGGGCCTGACATCAATGCATACATTCAGCCTCTCAACTAAACTGGTTTCCTGTTCTCAGAGCTTCCCACTTAGCATTTGTCAATTATCAATAAGCAAGAGACCAGTCTGCACCTGCCGATCACGTCACGTCGGCGATGACGTTCAAGCCTACTAGGCATGTCTGATTGATCAGGAAGAACTGCAGACATGTGTCGTCTTCACACATGACCCATGTTCTAAAATTGACTAGACGCCTCCCTGAGAATGAGAACCAAGATAAGACCATGGTATGGATAGAGGTACCTCAATGGATGGCGGCATATTGATTATCACGACATTTGTATTGACGGCAAACAAAACATCCATGTTTTCAATAGGGGACATTACCGATCGTTTCCATTTTAAAATCACAACAATATGTCCAACACAATCCCAGATTGATACTGGATGACACTGAAAAGCAGCCGATCAATAAAATCGTGGACTGGACTCCGTATTAATTCATTAATTGTTTACGACACAATCAAGAAACTGTACCTCGTTTTGCATTGGTGGAGAGAGCAGGACTGTAACCCAAATGTGAAACCGCCAGGGACAGCAATGGTCAGGAACAGCTTCATCGTAGAGTTTTAGCCAGGAGGACCTACTGGTCATTTGCTGTGGTCACCTACTAATTGGTTAAGATGTGGCTGTATCCTAAAGTACATGCTCTCCAGTAATGGCTGTGTCTACATGGACACAGTCCAGCTCATAACAGAGCCATCAGGACAATGACTGCTAGCGTCACATAACGAATGGTGATAATTGGTGCCACAATACACTATGACGATGTGGGCAGATGGGTACTGATTAGACAATCATTAGGCGAGAGAGAGAAAGTGAAAGGTGGGGTGGGGTTCGGGGTGACAGAACAACAACCATCTTTAAGACAGGTGGCAATTGGTCGTGGCAATATGGCAAAGGTGATTTGGCAGGCGGTGGCAATTTGCGTAGGTATGTCATGTTTTCGTAAAAGAGCGAAATATCACTGTCAGTATGAGTGACTTGTGGTTTGATGTTATTCCACTTGAAAATGCCATTCCACTAAAAAGGACAGAAATAAATCTCTTTGATAGTTTTGGCAATGATCACTGCAAGGAAATTTGCTCCCCCCCCCCCCCACCCCCTCCCCCCACACACAAACCCACTACCACCACTGCAGTCTATTTGACAAGATATTTAGCATGCAGGATATGGCACTCATATTAATCAAGAAAGCAAATATGAATCATCTTCAATATTTTTGCCTGACATTTTCAGATGTGAATACTTTTGAGTGTGGACATCTTAGCCCTGTATATGCTATAAATAAAATACCAAACTCATTAACATTGTAAGTTCTGTAGACCTATTAACTGTGGCCCCTGAAATGCCAGTTCTCATTAGATGACCACAGAAGCCTAATTCTGTCCCTACCACTCAAGCTCCAGTTTACAAGCTTATTCAATTATAAATCTATTTAAGGTAATAGCTCATGAGTCTCCTATTCCTCAATCCATATGGTCGATGTTAACCCTTGATCCACGGAAACCTCTGATTTTCCAGTTGACTTGCAATCTGTCCTCTGCATTGACCCAGAGAAGGCAGAACTGACAGCTCGGTAAATTAAAGGTGAAGTTCTCAGATTTCCGGTCAAAATGTCATGACATCTGTCTGTTAACCACCAATTACAAGCAGTACTGATGACCAAGACAGTATTTGATGCTATACAACTGACAGGGTTAACAGGGTGTTCTGCTGTCTTGGTGAAGTTAATCTAGACCATTAGACATCAGAGCGTAATCTGAACTGAATGTAATGGTACATGGTACATGTGGTAATAAGTTTAAATGTCACTGTTTTCAAGTCTTGTTCCTGTCATCAAACGTGACATTTTCCACTTAAAAGGATCTGAAGAAAATCTACCGTTAAATGTATGTCACATATTTCTGCCAGTTTCACCTTTAATCACAAGACATAGAAACAAATGATAAAAATTAATTAGTCAGTTCTTACAACTGCAATGCTCTTTTAAAGAAAAGAACTGGTTAAAAGCTTTAAACCTATCTTGATCTTAACCCTATAATTATGCTTTATTTCCAAATGAGAGTAAAAACAAAGTGTATTGCCTGGTATGTTCCAAAATCCTTTGTTTTGCTTGTTCTTGTAAGGAACAAACTCAGAGAACACTACAACAGATGCTATTGCTCTATCTCCAATTATTGAGCAAATCAACAACCCAACATCAAAGGAATCCAGTGACAATGGCAACATTAATTGCCTGGCTTCATCACTACAACAACCATTACCACTTAATATATGTGGTGACATTGATTACTGTGTAGCTATTTTGACTGTAATCACCATGATCACTGTGGTTATACACTATTGTCACATTGATATTGCTAATAGGAACACCATGATCACCACATGTACCTACACAGCTATCACCATTACCAATAGACTGCACCAACAACATCAATATCATTGTGTGGCAATATTGATATTGCCATGATCACCATGTGGCCATATTTCTATCACCATGATCACCACATGACTATACCGCTATCACCAATGATCATCATGTGCCTGCACTGAAAATGCAGTTATCATCCTTGGTTTGTTAGTACCATTGCAAGTTTACTGCAACATTCCACTACGGATGTTGCTGGTTTCCTCCTACCCTAAACTGACAAGCCGTGATACAAATTGCAAATTAGTACTCACAATGTCTCACTCATCACCTCGGTTCCAATATTGCATTTATGTATGTATTTATTTATGTATTTGTAATGTACGGAGCGGCATTGACATAAGCAGACTGCTTGTTTGCCAATCCGGTTTCAGTTCTTTTTTTTAAATAAATATGTTTAAACCAAATTGTATCACTTATTCTAATGATAATTACAATTCAGTATATTATTTTTTTCAGTTGAAAGGTTAATGTTGTGTTACTATTTTACAGAGATTTATATTCTCATTCAATACAAAATAATGTGTACTTTTGATTTATGCTATACAAATATTTGGTATACATGTATATTTGTATGCATGTTGTGAAGTCCAACAAGTGTGTTAATTACTTTCTGGTGTACACATCTCTGTACCTGCCACAGACGTCTCAACACTGATCAGGTTTCCTGGACTTGGTGTTCAGTTACCCAACAAACCAGGGTCAGTCTAGCACCTACGGACTGGCTCATCATTGGCTAAGTCAGCAATGACAGATAGTAATGGCAGAATTAGCAATGGCAGTTAGTGGTGACAGTTAGCAATGGAAGGTAACAGTGACAGTCCATTTGTTATTGTTAAGATAGATCTATACTATATCTGAAAGTATTATTAGATCTATAATCAGTACGGTATGCCCAAAATTTCCACTACAAGTATGAAAAGATCAGGACATATAGGATCACCTTGTCTACATCCAATATACTGTTTATCACTCCTGATACAATGTATTAGTTAGTAGTGACAGTTAGCAGTTACTAATACTTATAGAAGTTGGTGGTGACAGTGATGGAAGTTTGCAGTGGCAGTTAGTGATGACAGTTAGATGTAAAATCCAGTTTGAGATGAAGTGTAGTGGTGACACTGATGGAAGTTAGCAATGACAGTTACAGTCATGGAATTAGTGGTTACAGTTAGTGTCAGAATTTGGTGGCGACAGTTAAGACATATATTTTAGCTGTCATAATTAGGCATTTACATAGAACAATACTGTTCTCAATAGATATGTATCTGTCATGTGCTTATTCAACTTTATTCCATTCAAAATCCAACTACATGCAACTTAATATTGTCACATTAGTCTCATCTTAGTACCAGCTGGTGCTTGCATGTTTACTGCAACATGCAGCCTTATGGATTATTAGATTTTCTTGCCCTAACCTGACAAGCCATGCTATAGGTGAAAGAATCTTGAAAGCAGCTCTAAACCCTTTTTTTTTTCTTTTCTTAAATATCAAGTTTTATTCGTCATACCTAATGTTAACCAAGCAGTTCATTTAGTAAAGGAGTTCATCACGATGACATGGAATCGTGACCTGCATTGGAACTCTGTATCAATTGCTAACCTGTATGTGTGTTATCCTGTAACCTGTATGTGTGTTATCCTGTAACCTGTATGTGTGTTATCCTGGACATGGTATCCTGACCTGCACTGGAACTCTGTATCTATTGCTAACCTGTAGAGGTGTTATCCTGTAACCTGTATGTGTGTTATCCTGGGAAATGCATTACGGCAGGTATGTGGTGAGATAGTGATGGAGATACCATCATGTGATCAAGGGCTGTCCAGGTACGAATGTTGCGATACGAAGCCAGCCATAAACAGAACAGGACACTTTTCCCAGTAGCCCACAGAGCAACATAGATTCCTACATTTTTACCACATGGCCTTTGTTGTTTTATCCTCTGGTTTGATCATTCATGGTGGAAAGAGGCCATTAAGACAGCCTTTTGATGACTGATTTATCAACAGATAAGTGTTTGTTTTAAGCACTCCATTCTGTGTTTTATGGTTTGCTTATTTGAGAATTTTTTTTCAAGAGAATCAATATTATATTATTGTTTTGGAGTTGGCATGATGAGTAGAATATATTTATTTACCTTTGTAAGATGTTATTAGCAGTGCTAAAAAGGGTAAACTGTTACTAAATAACCATATGCAATCTTTTTATATCATTAAATTGGGTGGGGGTGTGGGGGGGGGGGGGTGTGTTCTTGGGGCATTTGAAAACTTGAAATTAAAGGTATCTGTGAGATACTTGTACCCTGCAAATTATGGATTTTACCATCATTAATACTGGACATACGTTTTATAAATACACTCCCAAATGAAGGAATGAAGTCTTAGATAATGTACAAGCCTTTTGTAATTACAGGAAATGCCTCGAGACTGTGGCACAGACTTGACTCTCCATGTCCTGAAGTATGAGCCATGAGGAAGCCTATCAGCGGTTACCAGACGTACATGGAGAGGACAACTGGCTCATGGCTGGCTTTATCTATAGGTACGTACCATACTGTGGCAGAGTTTTTACAGAAGGATCCCATTTAATGAATAACGATGCATCAATTAACCTTCTTGCTGTTGAAGTCAACTGTGGATGCCCTACGGAAAAGTGGTTTTGATCAAGGAGACAAGAGGTTAATGATACACAAAATAATACTTAGTAAATCAGAGCTTTAATTCAAGCCAGTTTATTCAAAATATGCACCAGTTGACAACTCTTATAAAATGTAATATTCAATTATCAAAGGATTGCACTTATTACCAATGGTAATATGGATCTAAAATGCATAGTAATCAAAACTTTTTTTCTACAAAATGTTTTAATGTTCTTTTACGTAAAATCAAATAAAATAAACACAATAGATTATATAAAACCACGTTCATTTAATTTTGTATTTAGGAATTATTATTTTTTATAAAGATAAATTTGGATTTTTGTCATCTGTCTCAGATGTCATGACATTGTATCTATTAGCATAATGAATTGCCGAACAATAATTTGAAATTGCTTAGAACATTTTTACATCCGAGTACAGATGTTATTACTGGGTATCTTGTGTAGTGGTCTATGCATTAGACTTTCTGCATGTAAGCACAATCAATATTCCTGGTCGTGTGGCCATACAGCCAGTTTCCTTCTCCTTCAATGTTTGAAGTACTTTGCTAGGCTAATTTAACTAAAGTGTAGAAGATGTCCCATTATAGTAGAAAGATATTAAACAATACGGGTTGTTAAGGGGTCAAGTACATGTATTGTTATACAATGTACTTACAGATAATGTTAAAATTTTAGGCAATTTCTTCACGACATATAGTATTTCCATTTCAATGTAGATATTCACACCAAATATTATTTTTACATAGACATTGTCACGAAATAAGGTTTGTGAATTTTGTCAAATTATTGTTATTGGTAATTAATATTATATAGAAAATTAATTTTGATTTACTAGGAATTACAGATTATCTGTCCCAATTGAAATTTATGTAGTTAAGATTTAATTAATAATTTTACAAAGCGCAATAATTCTTAATTCTGAGTGACAAGTGAATTTACTTACAGATATATTGCACATAATGAATTTTAATGAAGAAACCATTATTAACAAGTCAAAATTGTATAGCTTGCTTGTAGAAGAGTAGACTTTACATAAGTAAAATTCCATAACCACTGTTAACTGCACATCATGTCTAATTTAACTTCTTACTTTGTGGCATAATAGTGGATAGAATACAGGTAGCTGACCAAAGAAATTACAAATTTTCTAAAATCAACCAATCTGCAAACAGATGGAATAAACTTTGATTATCTCCACACCCCTATGGGAATTATTATTATTATTATTAATTATTATTATTATTATTAATTATTATTATTATTATTATTATTATTATTATTATTATTATTTAATAGCACCCTTTCCATACTAAGAATGTTCAAAGGTGCTTTACAGTTTTGCACTTTACAATGAATAATAATGGTTTTAGCGCTTAATTTCCAGCCATCGCTGCTCATTGGCATTCAAATTATTACCCCGGTCAGCGGATCACTGTATAATCAGATTCCATATCGACTCCCTGGGGAGTATACAACATCACCATCTCTTCCTAGCAGGTACCTACCTATCTGCATTTACTGGTTGTATGTTTCAGCACTGGTGTTAATGGTAAGCCTAAAGGCTTGTCAGGCCAGCAGCCCACCAGGCACAGAAGGAGGTGAGACCGTACCTAATTCCATCCCTGATGAAGCACGAGCAACACACCATGACATCCATCACCAGGACATCCATCACCAGGACATCCATCACCAGGACCACAATGAGCTGGAAACTGGTAGACAGTCAGCAAGACAAGGTAATGGACAGCCTCAAGCAGAAGACATGCATCCACACGATGATCGGGCATTGGGCACACATGGACCAGAGTCTCAACATGTAACAGGTCACGACCGCCAAGGCCCTGGTCGTGAGATTGTCCCCCAACGACATCCTCATGCAGATGAACCTTCACCAAGAGGCATCAATGTTCCCGAGGCAGGTGATGACAATACACCAACAGGTCACGAAGATCCTGACAGAGCAGATAATAACAGTCGGGAACCTGAGAATAACCAGCATATGAACGAGCAGGTCGGAAGTGGTCATCTTAGTGATGGTTCTATACCAGAGATTGATAACATGGATGTTCCAGACCACAACGATTTACAACAGCATTCAGAGATTGACAATCCTCTGATGGAAACTGAGGAAGGCCAAGGCAATATTGAGAATCCTGTGTCTGGATTAATACCTGAGCAAGGAGATCCACTCGACAATTCAGTTCCTGTTGATGGAAGCATATATGACACCAGTCAAGAACACAACTCTTTAGGGGAAATCGTTCATCCAGTTGATGCTGGTGAGACAGGGCTTGACAATATTCAAGACCGTATCTTTAATTCCAATGGTCAGAGTGAGATCCCACATCCAGTTATTGATAACCCTGTGATAGACCCTGACAATCCTCTGGCTAATCCTGACACCAACCTTGTCCATCCAGCAGGGAATCCGATATTAGACGAATCAGGACTTGACCATTTTAGCAGTAGTGAACAAAATATTGATCACCCTGCTTTGCCAGTCGACACTGTTCATCATCCTGATCCACAGGTAGAAAGTCATCACATAGATGTTCCAGCAGCCATTGATAATGAGCATCATCAAGAGAATCCTGGAATACCATCTGGTAGTGGGCATCACACTGACCCAGGAATTGATGCTCCTGGTGCAGGGCTGGACTCTGGCCACGAGAGGAGTGTCCCCCAGCCACATCCTCAAGCAGGAGTGGTGCCATCTGGGCAGGAACATGGCCACAGTGCTGGTGAAGCTACACACACTGGTGAGGCTCCCCAGTTTATTCCCATATCTCCTGTGCCTCAACCAGGGGAGATAATTCCTGAACCTCAACCAGGAGAAACTCCTGGACCTCATCAAAGAGCAACAACTCTTCGACCTCATCCAGAGGAAACTCAAGGTACCAGGCCACACAAACCTGATGCTGTTACCACTTTATCTCCAACTCATGCAGTGAACAACAATACAGGGGAGACAACTGGAGAGAGCACCACACAGAACAGACCTGGAAGAGTTACTGTAATACCTCCCAGAGGACTTCTTCCAGAGACAACAGCTAGTCCTGTACAGTCAAGACTCCTAACATCATCATCCAGCATAGTTCAAGGTGAAATTATTCCAACGAGAGTTGTGGTAGAAGAATCATCTAACCAACCAGGTATTGAAATCCCTCATGCTCAGTCTAATCTGAAGCTAACCTCAGGTCCTGTAGTTGATGAATCCAGCACAGAGAAAGTGGTGTCAATGGTTAGTTCAATGGTGAATGAAGTTACAAATAACCTAGAATCCAGCGAACCTGTGCCAGTTGCTTCTAGAAGTGTTCCTGAAATAATTGTGTCTGAAACATTATCACTGAATACAGAATCAACAACCAATATCATGGATTCTGCTGATTTGACTACATCACAAACTGATCATTCAATATCTGTGATACATTCCACAGTAGACTTAGAGGAAACATATACAGATTTATCCAGTAATGAACAAACTATTGCTTCTTCCTCTGTGGTTGTGTTAGCGAGATCAGTGGTAAGTGAGCTCACTGTATCTGTTCAGGATGTTTCACCTTCCTCTAGTTCTAGTTCTAGTTCTAACACTGCATCTGCATCCATATCTTCTGGACATGCAGCATCATCTGCTGCTACAACAGTAACAACAGAACCTGTGATAGTGACACTTCCTTCAGGCTCTCATGAGATTGTCATCCAGAAGAACGCCACAATGTCAGTTGTGAGTAATGCACCTGGCACTACCAGTACAGTTCCAACCAGTGTGTCAAATAACCAGAGAACTTCAACTGGGTTAACAGGTGTTCCTACATCTTCAGGCCCTAAGCTACCCACAACAAAAACAAGCACGATTGCAGAAACATTCACCACACCGATGTTGCGGAATACAACAGGCACAACTCAAAGGACAACACAAAGATCATCGACACAAAGGTCATCAACACAAAGGTCATCAACACAAAGATCAACAACACAAAGATCAACAACAACAACACAAAGATCATCAACACCATTGTCATCAACACCAATGCCATCAACCCTAAGGTCATCAACAAATGCTTCTCATATTCCTACTAATCCTGTAACTACACTACATCCCACAACCAAGCACATGCATAAACCTAACCTTGGAGATACATCTACTCCAAATCCTGGCAACAGTACCGTCACTGACACCAACCCCAGAAAGAAACCTTCCACCATGTCAACCACCAGCTCTGCAGGAGGAGTCAGCACCTCCAACAGGACGTCCACAACACAAATGTCGTCCACGGTTACTTTGACACTCTCTGTCCACACCTCAGGCACCACGAAGACCCCAAGCAACAAGTCTGCCCTGGACCTCCCCACCACTGTCCACCACACGAGCCTCCAGCCGCCCTCCCTGCCTCCGGTGTTTGCCAGGGTCAAGCTGAGGATGTCCTGGGGAGAGTTCTGCATGAAGAAGAAGGACTTCCAGGAGGACATTCAGGACATCTTCTACAACAATGCTGGGCACAACGTCACCATCGAGCAGATCATGCTGCAGAACATCCAGTACATAGAGTGTGTGGACATGATGGTGCCCGAGATGCCCGATGACATCATCATCGTCCTGTACCTGGTCGACATCACCGGCACCTACGACAGACCGTTGACCATCGACTGTGCCAGAGTGGTCATCGAGGGATTCAGCCAGAAAGAGGAGTCGTACTTCAATAATAAGGTCAGTAAACAGCTTCTGAATAAGCCAGCTCAGTTTCAAATACCGTACACAGAATACGTGTGCACTTGTCAAAGGTTCAATTACATGCTGTAATGTATAATCAACCACAGCAAGAACATGATGATGCAGTAGATAGTTAGAACCATTGAAAATAATGTCACTGGTTACTTAGCAATAAATGTGATCACCCTATTAACCTTCTTCATGCTGAAGGCAACTTGAGATGCCTTAAAGAGCAGTGTATCTAACTAATCCAGCAGGGAGAGGGTTAATTAAAAATATAATATAATAAGGGAATTATATTGTTATTATTGTCATTACTTCTTCCTAAAATATGGAAACATACATATATAAAAAATAATTGCAATTACTATACATAATTGATTCTTGGCTATCTATACGCCAACATTTAATTAGCTAGCTCTGACTTTTGAATACATGATGAATGCATATGAACAACAACTGTCTGAGGTGCTGTAGCGCTAGTAGTGCAAGTTTGTCATCTATTTTGCTCTACATGTTTGTTGCAACCATTGTAAAGTATTATGGTGGTTGTGATAAGCATAACTATCTACTGCATCATCATATTCTTGATGTGGTGGAACTAGAGGTTGACCTATCTCCACAGCTAGTGGAGGTGAAGATGAACACAGACTCGGCCGTCCCTGATGCCCCGTGGACCATCGCTCCAGTAGAAACACAGCCAGTAGGGAAGGACAGTGAAAGTGCATTCCCAATGGAACCAGGTATCACCATCGTCATTGTCATCGCATCGGTCGGCGGGGTGTGCTGCATCACTCTTATTATTCTACAGGTGAGGTTTCAGGTGTCTTTGTTCTTAGTTAGCCAGGAGCTAGACATAGTAGCTTTGTCTCCATAATGCTTCTGCTATCTGCTATATGGTGTAATGCATATGGAGCGATAGACGTCTGGATTTCTGGACTAGCCATGAGCATGATTTTGGTTATACCAGCATGAAGAGTCACCAGAAAATGGTATCTGGAACATTTGTTCATTAGCTATGATTGTGAGCGACTGATCCCAAGACCAGTAGGAGCATCAGTTGGTAGAAAGCTGCTCGAAATCCAGTAATTCTGGCCCCGAAATTACAAAACTATCTTGAGTACGATTTCATGCTAAATTCTGAATTTTATTCATTAATCCTCATATAGAATTTGAGCTTGAGCATGAAATCGTACTCAGTAAGATTCGTAATCTTGGCCCCAAGTTTGAATCCCAGGCTTGGCAGTGCTGTGGTGTGGCTGCACAGGACATCCATGATGTTAATGTTTATCATAGGAGGAGGTGCGCAGCTACAAGGTAACAATGTTGTTGTTTCAGATCATGATGCGACAGCGGAACAAGCGTGTATACCTTCAGGAGGCACGGCATCATTCCTTCACCAGCATGGACTCCATAGCCCTCAACTCTGTCACCAAGTCTAGGCCTAACAGTGGACTGTTCAATCCTGGCCTTGACCACTCAGAGATGGTACAGTAACTATATGTTTGTATTTCAAAATACATTAAAGTACATGTATAGACAGTCAATTCCAAGAGCAGCTCATCAGATTATGAAGCTAATGTCGCTGTAAAGTGTCTGTCTGTGGTTGCGATGCAATATTGATAATAAGATAGTTTACTATATATATATATAGTATCACCTGATTATTCAAAGTTTGTTTTTAAGATGAAGGTGCAAGTACATGCACATATGCACACACGCACACACACTCACACACACACACATACACACAAACACACACACACACACTCACAAACCCACACTGTACATACATCATGCACTACTTACTACATACCTAACTAACATATTGTGCTCTTCAAACATCAAAATCTTTCTTTTAAAACTATACCTCACGATCTTGTTATTTTCCTATGTGTGCCAGCCAAGTTTTTTTACACTATCTGTTCTCCAGGCTGATCCATCTTTCCTGATGAACTTTGCTGGCCTCGCAAACCGCTGTATTAATCCAGAGTTAATTCGAGAAGAATTTCAGGTCAGTAAATATCTCCACACCATTATTAGTTAAATATGATGGAATTGCATGATTATCTACTGGTATCTGAGATCTGTAAATACAAGTCTCCTCCGACAAAATGGTATTTATCCATTTATCCTCGAGGTCTCCCTTCATGGGGTTAATTGCTACCTGTAATCACTGGTGCGGAAAACATTGACAAGTATTTGTATATTTAACTGAAAATTAATAATGTAAAACCAAATTGTATCATGCAAGGTCATAGCTAGCCATGGGGCAACTCTGTTATTTATCATAAATCTTAATATCACTTTGTAATTTTCATTCAACTGCCCCACTATGCTAAAATATTTAGCTACAGCCATGCATGTTAATAATCCAGTTCATAATAGGTTGTCTTTCTGTCTCAGATTGTGCCCAACTACACCCCAAAGTTATCCACTGTACCAACTGGCGCTGAAGACAAGAACAGATATGCCAATGTTATTCCAAGTAAGTCTACAGAGCAATATAATACATACAATATCATTGCTACTAGTACCTACTCCATTGTGGCAATGTTTGTGGTCCTGTAATGTCTGAGCCCACAGACTATTAAAAGATACTAAATATCATCACCTTTACATGTTACTCTATGTTTAGTTGGGACAGGATCTGTATTTTTTTTTTAAAACCCATTATTACCCCAAAATGTGCTATGATTCTAGCAATTTGATTGGTAGAGAGTTGTCCCGTAAAAAGTCCTACTCCCCAGTTTGGCTGTGGGTAATGGTCGTGACCTCATAATTGACATAAATGACTATGACATCATTGCTGCTGCCCTTGGTTTGCATGTTAGAAAGACATTTTAGCATGAATGTTCACAAATTGGTTCTCTTAAAAGTGTAGATATGACAAAAGAGCATTTAATCAATTTAATCTTGAATTAATAATAAGTTCACATACCAGAGATAGCAACTAACTTTAAAATTTACTCGCCCAAATAATGATACAAATAACAAATGTTATATGAATTTCTACTCGCTGTTACAATACCTTTAGCATTGGGACAAATGGCCCGGGCTAATGGGTGAGTGTTAATTGCAAACCCTGCATACTATATACAATGTTATTGACATTTTTTCTTCTGTATTTCAGTACCACAGACCAGAGTCAGGCTGCGGAAAAAAAGCCAATTGACATCAGATTATATCAATGCTAATTTCATAACTGTAAGTTATTGTCATTGTTTAACAATTCCATGTGATCATGAATGATAAATATCCAAGCAATTTACTATGATGTTTGTCTACCTCAACACCAGGCCCCAAGATTACGAAATTTTCTGAGTACGATCTCATACTCAACTCAGAAATTTGTTCATAAAATGTCATGTGACGTCATAGCTGTTGAGTCTCGGACTATGACGTCACATGACGTTTTATGAACAAAACTCTGAGTTGAGCATAAGATCGTACTCAAGAGAGTTTCGTAATCTTGGGGCCAGGCCACTAGACTATGAAACTCTTTTGGGTACAATTTCATGCTTTTGTTCACAAATCTCCATATAAAATCTGAGTTTCTTTGTAGTCTGAGCCTAAATCGGGGCATGGGCACCAGTTTGGGAATACCTGGTATCCACATTGATGCCACCGCACTATCAGTGGAAAGAATTGTGCCATGTACTGATGATGTTGTGTTCGCAAATGGGTGAAAGATACCTGCAGCAACGTTAATCTCCATAAGCACTCGTTCAATGTTGCAGAGGAATATCTCGGACATCAAGTCATACAAGTTCCTACCTGTCATGTACCAGTTGGCGGCCCGGATGAGCGTCAAGCAGAATAACAGTCCAATGTTCCAGCCTGCTCTGGCTAAGGTCAGTCTGCTGCATGCTCAGCTCGTCTCGTAACAGTTTGTACCCCTCCCCTCATCTCTACCACACACAATTTTATCTTAACTTGTGCATGCTCAGATTGTCGTATTAGTGGTGTTTTACTTGCCACACCGGCTAGGTAAAATTCCACCACTTTCGTCTACTTCTGCTGGTTAGGTCGTTTTATATTTGACAAGCTACCCGGCAAATTTCTAGCCAAAGTGCACCAGTATCTGGTGACCTAAGGTTTGTTCAAGATCCAATATATTTCAATACTCAATACAATATGCTACTTGTCTTGGCTGAATGGGCTGTAGAAAATATGAACACGGAAACCAGTCTGCGCATATGTTCAGTGCATTTGCTTCATGGTTTGGGTTTTTATACAAAACACTACGGGCTCCAGACCCGTATTGAAAAGTATGAA
>JAULBP010168892.1:0-14707 GCA_032355345.1 Lepetodrilus pustulosus | reverse complement strand
CTCTCTCTCTCTCTCTCTCTCTCTCTCTCTCTCTCTCTCTCTCTCTCTCTCTCTCTCTCTCTCTCTCTCTCACGTTCAAGTGGTCATGATGATTCCTAATGGATTTCTACACTGTTCATTACCAAAAATCTCTCATCCTGACCTTAACCTCTGCATGTCCCCTCTCTGCGATATGATGATCTCCTGCCCATTGATCCCCACACATCTCCCGGACCCTATCCCTGACCACAGTCCCCGGTTCCACACCACCGTCCACACGATTCCCCTCGCAACCCTCCAGTCAGGCCTCACCATTACAGGATTACAGGCAGGACATATGCTCCATACATAGATCATGTACCAGCTATGAACTGTGCATGACTCTGACTCAAACTCCAGACTATCTTAATTGCGACTATCGTGCAGGCCAGTAATTGTCCATCGAAATTAAACCTCGAAGAAATCAGATGATGCGAGATGCCACCGGCGACATGGTTATCGGTGCGGATCGACAAACCGTGATTACTCACAAATGTAAAAAGACCTATGGTCAGTGTAAAAATGCATCTTGCTGCAACGAGTTAATGATGGCGTTTCCGTGAGGAACTGCATCTAAGAATATTATTGCAGCCTGATTCCATGATATGTCTTATCAGTGGTTTATGGTCAGTGTTTGAAGCCAGATGTGTGAGTCAGTGAACTGATCAAGATCGGGGAGATAGGTCTGGGTAATGAGAAAACAGGATCCAATTGTCCCATGAAAGAGACTGAGCCTGAAACGTGCTCAAAATGAAACCTACTTATCACCAGATCACCAATTAAGGGACTTCCTAAACTAAACGTGCTTGGCTTCACTTTACCATAGTCAAAAGCACATTTAACCCTTTCAAAATAGGTAAATCTTCTTGTCATCACATGATTGTAATTCTTAGATAATCGACTCTCATTTATCTGAAGAAAGGATCGATCTTTTTAGGTTCTTTTCTTCAGGATTGATCACAATTTAAGGATAGAAAAATGCATCACCATGTCCAGTTAATGGATGCCTTTTTAAATTTACATGACGGTTACATTTCAAGTCACTTTCAAATCCTGGTTTGGAGTTTAAATCCAGGTTGATACATTACCAAAAGCTCTCCAAAGTATCTTCAAATGCTTAAATATCTCATTTTAAACAAAGCCCATATATTCAATTTGACTTTTAAATCAAATCAATTAAATCAAATGCATTATTCTTCACGTAGTCTAGAGGTCAGGTGTGTTACAAAGGTCATCTTAAGAAAATGCTGCAGATCCATTTCTGATAACAGAAAACTCAAATAGATGATTTGAAATTAACCTTATCAATTAACTCCATAATCTCCAGACATTATTGGCAAATTGTCTGAATATTTCGTGGTTGATTGAACACAAATGATGATGCACGGTCATAAAAATACAATGACAACTGGCCGATACTGATAAATGAATTTGCCGTAGATCGCTCCCACACACGGTCATGTACATTTGGCTATTGTTGATTTCACTGGACAGCTGTGGAGGGTGATGAAAGGAAGACATCACATGGAGACAGGTCCTTCTGAATTATTGATGACCACATTCGATGACACAGAGATGTACTAATAGTAATCCAAGGCAATTACAATCTCCACCCAGGTAGTCTATCGGTTCACAGTAAGCTTTCATGCATATTGATATCTAAACACCTCCATGACATTCTAAACTTAACATTAATTGCTGCAGTTAAAATTATATAAATTGTTCTGCTTTTAAAAACCGATGAAATTCTGTTATGCTTATTGATATCTAAACACCTCCTTAGTATTCTGAATGAACACATAGTTCCTGCAGTTCAAATTAAATAAATTGTTCTGCTTGTAGAATCAATGAAACCAATGAAATTCTGTC
Organism: Lepetodrilus pustulosus; assembly: GCA_032355345.1. NCBI lineage: Eukaryota > Metazoa > Mollusca > Gastropoda > Lepetellida > Lepetodrilidae > Lepetodrilus > Lepetodrilus pustulosus. The sequence goes on along the minus strand of JAULBP010168892.1, from coordinate 12,820 downwards.
ATACACATTAATATTTAAACACCCACATTACATAGCATTCTGAAGGTACACATAATTCCTGCTGTTCAAACTATATTAATTGTTCTGCCTTCAAAATCAATGAACTTTATTGCTATTTATTTTTTTCTGAATGTGAAGCTCATGTTGAAAGTTGTTGAAAGGGAAATATTGACTTCATCATAAAGTTACTTTTTTAGAAATTTATTTCGCAAACATGCCACAAACATATCAAATTTATTAAATTTGGCATGTTCCATAATGGGTTTACAATGAGATGAGATCAATCTATCACAAATTTAATAAAGATATCATCTATCACATATTTCATAATGATATCTACCATCAGAAAGTCAATTAATGCCCAATAAGGGATTTCCACAAAATCAGATTAACTCATCTGATATAATTTCATATGGCAATGTCTGGTATATATCACATAATTAATATCATCTTAATACATATCCCTGCTGTAATGTCATAATAATAGACAAATTAATGGATCATGTATTTCAAACAATGTGTCCCTTGTGAAATATCAATCCATGAGTCTACTGATGCAAGCGAGCAATCTATTTACAGAATTTTCTTGAAATATTACTGAAATATTACTGCAAGTAGATCCTTATTTGAAGAACCATTCACTCGAAAACGCTACTCCTTCAAAGGCTCTACTCTTACCCCCTACTTATTCAAGCCTTTGCATCCACTCTCATACACTGTTACAATAGCTATCCATAACACAGGGAGATTGCAGCCATGAATGTTTTATTGCACTGATAGTCCCGAACTGGCAGCCATTAGACTATTGGTGCAGGGGACCAGATGCCGAGGTGTGCATCAGCACCTCATGGTATACGGGGGTCCGACCTCTCCATGGTCTTGGCACATCTTTGGCGCCAGTCAAATGGGCTAACGACATGATGTTATGATAGAGCTATCGGCACAACACACCATAAACAAGGCCGCTCTGATAATATTACTTCTCAGTGAAATTCATCACCAACAGATACTTTCTAGAGGTAGAGGGTAAATGCTGCTGGTGTCAAAGGGTTGTTATCTGTGTGTGTGCGTGTGTGCTTCTGTTTGACTCCTCGACATCAGGGCACATGTCCACTTTGGAAATTGCCTTGATTAGCGATGTTTGGATAAGATGGTGTGTCGTGTGTGCAAATGTCATCTTAGTGATTCTTCTGGGAGGGTCGAAAACAGTAAAAGACAAGGAGCATATATACATACATCTTTATCTTCATGGTTCACAGAGAAATAAAATTTTAACTGAAGCCACAGCTTTTTTTCTTGACAAATGGCGCCCGACCATATCACATCTGAGCATTTTTATTTGGCCTGAGGACCTTTTCTATGAGACAATGCATTCCAAGGTCTTCATGATTTGTACCATAAACCTTTCCTTGATTGTACGTCAGGGAGGGAAAAGAAGATTTTTTTGAATGCATTTTTCTCTGGGATCTGTCTCCAAGCAGTGATGTACTCAGTCATTATTTTAAAGTCTTATCAATATCTGGATACCGGTGTCTACAGTGTTGTCTACGTCTGCCTCTCTGCCTCTGATGAGGGTATAAATCGTCATTCCCCGACTCTCAGGGAGTCTTTGACGATCCTCTCAGCAACCAAGGCTCACAGTTTTTTTTGTCCCTACTAAGACTTTCAGTGCTTCCAACCCTCCCCGAAAATCTGTTGACATGGAAAACAAGCTCGGAGGTTTATTGGTTTCTTGAAAAACAAGCTGGCGCTCCAGTGTGTCTGACTTTGCCTACATCCCTCGCACTGAAGACCCATGTTCAGATCTTTATCTGACAAATGCAACAATTTTCTATCGGACCTGCTGTGAACCAAGCAACAATACCACAGCAATTTACAGCTAATCACAACATCACTTGGGCTGACAGGCTACATGTGCACATCGATGAATAATTTAGCGTGTCCGCACTAATTCTGCGATTCTGACACTGCAACCAAGATGGTGACCGGGCCCTGTATTCCAAAGTCAAATCTCGTTTGCAAGGTAATTAATCTCGGAAGCAATCAACAGGTTCGGGTACTTTTTGTTCATGGCAAGTATAATCAATGAGAAGAGGAGGCCTTTTACAACATTAAATGAAACATATATCATTGCATTAAACAAATAATAGGTATTTGTTCCATGAACATTGTACATGTTGTATGAACATTATTGAACTGGTTTCACGCTTTACTGCCACAAATAAAGAGCCACTTGAGAATCCTGTATTGTATCTCTAATAAATCCATTTTCCAAGTTATTAGCAACCAAATGTCAACAGACTCGATCAAGCATTTTTTCACAAAATGCCAAGCTTAGCATACGATGAGCCCAATCAATGGCCATAAATAATACACGGCATCCAAAGAGATTATTCATAGATGATGTTTTTGTGCTTGAGGCTCATCACATTGACAGGAAATAGGTCATTGTGTAGAAGCAGCATGTTATAAGGATACAATATCATCAGCCCTTAAACCCATTTGACACTGATTCCTTTTTGAGGCATGACAACAATCACTCGAACCTGTGAAAATAAACATGGTCGATAGACATTTTTTTCGTTCCGCCTATCAGGGAATAATCTGAAGTCTTGCCTGGGGCCAGGCAGGATAAGGTGGTAAAAACCCAGCTCACAGCTCACTCTATGGGTCAGTAGAACATGGTATTGTAGATGTACACGATATCTGTTGTACTTGTCTTCACTGATACCTCTTCCTGATATACAATCTTCCAGGTGTCAAAAACGAGAATATTTGAAAAGGATTTCTTTCTTCACTAAAGATTCCCGCAGCGACGTTAAACTCCATATTCACTCACTCACTCACTTTCTTCACTACAGATGGGCTACATGAGCAATATTTTCTAATTCATCAAAAAGCGTACCAAAGTATTCTCCTGAATCACAAAACAGACATGAACACGACTAACAAAATGGCGGAGGTACTCAACTAAACGATGTCTAAACAGCAATTTAGGACCACAATAGAAAAAAATCTAATAATTGTCCTCTAATATGTTAAGTTGTACTAATAGATGCATTTAGCGTCCATGTAATTATTGTCGTCATATTTAGAGCTATGCCATGTATATAATCAACTAGGATAGGTACAACCCACGGGTATTGTAACATTGTCCCCACCCGGCGAGTCTACGACATTACAATAGTAATCTAGTGCCGAAAGTACATCTTGAAACGCACAAGGTGCTAATTATGAGACGCTCAACAGATGTCTGTAATAATGTTCCTCTTCAGTCCGGACAAACATTCTGGTATGACAGACAAATCTTTTATGATGATGTCTTGTCCAGGCTGTCACGGCAAAGTTCTGTATTTTATTACAGAACAAATATGATCTGGATGTTCCTGCTGTCACAAGACAAAGATGGAGCCGGCGAGTCTGCTATACTATGGATCTATATGATGTAATTGTAGGTTCTATTGTTAACGCGATGCAAGACCGTTGTCACGGCTACAGACAAGGTGAGAATGGAGTCGCCGACGCGCGGATAATTAGGCACGTGACCACAGGGTGGTGGCGGCAATATCAAAAGGTGGGGTGATACACAATATTAAGAAACCCTCAGCTGATACACCCACAATGCAATTGGGGGGGGGGTGACACTTCCTGTCAGCTGGTTTAAGGTAGCCTAAGTGCAGAGGGAAAGGGGGTGGGGAGGGCATTTTATGAATCACATCAGTCTGATTGATTTTGGATCCATGGCACGATTGATTAAAACCCGTGACAACTGTGCTCAGAGATTACAACACGTTTTGAGTATGATTTTATGGTCAAGCTCAAATTTTATATGTGAATTTATGAACAAACCTTTTCAGTTGAGCATGAGTTTGTATTCAAGAAAGCTTCTTAATCTTGAGCCGGGTCATGTAAAAGGTTATTAGGGAAAGTATGATGACTATTAGATACAGAAAATTGACTACTAGTATAAAAGCAAAATCTTACATTCGAGGAAAAGGGTGGATTTGTCACAAAATTCCTATTGCATTCCATCTTTACAATGTTTTACAAACCTGTTTTACAATGGCATGAAACCTAGATGAATCAAGGTATCTGAGATTTCACCATCATCTAAAGATTTAACATACCAAATACATGTGTACTGTAGAAGTCTACAAGATAGTCAGCTAGCTCGCACAGAAATGTCACAGCTTATATATAGTATTGGAAGACGTTCAGAAGAGCACAATACAACATATTACAGCATGTATCTAGAAAGCAAGCCATGTTATCTTGGTATTTGATGCATTCCAGAGAGAGTTTCTGTCTAACATGGCCTCTTGGCAGCCCGTCCAGAACACCAACTGACAGCACACTTCGGCTGCCTGGACCCTAATGGAATTAAAATACAATATTTATGGAGATTTGTACACACAGGGAAAATATGTCAGCACGTGCAATGCTGTGAGATTGAACTGCATTTCTGACGGAGGAATTGCAGAAGTCTCGTATGATTATTGCCAGAATACAACGTGAGATTTATCCGTAGGAATCCAAGGCTTATTGGAATTGTGGTTTATGAGGCAACTCTGAACATTTATGGTGATCTATCTATCAATATTACATAGCCAGAGGGATGTATTTAGTGGATGATACACTGCCTTCTGTAACGTATATTTGTGTACATATTGAACAAATTTGTAGCATTAATATATATAAATTTCATTTAATTCATATCAATTATTTTCTTTCAAAACACTTTCTAGGCAGATGGATTGTGCTTATAATACTACTACTATTGGATTTTGATTAAAGAAGTCCATTTCAAACTGTGTAATGATCAGATATCTTAACCTAAAAAACCCCACATTTATGGAAATGAGCTTAAATGTCATTCATTGTCATTAATTTATGCAATTACAATATCACAGAATAAATGTAAAATGTGTTTTACCATGCTTATAAGTGTGTATTCTTCACACTTCCAAATATCATCTCCTTAAGTATTATTCACATCAGTGGTTATTACTAGGAATACATTCATTAATCTTTATAAGACCATTATGTTATGGTCATTGTCATTCTGGTGCAACACCTTATACAACAGCATTATGCAGCTTGCCTATTCAATCTTGGATAAGTGTTAGCAGACCAGTTAGTTTTGCTTCGTTTACAACCATTATGAGAGTCTCAGGCCAGATTACGGTAGATTTATAGTCAGGGCAAATATCCTGTAGCGTATATACTGATCAGACGTAACGTGACACAAAGATTGAAGATATTGATTCAGACATGATCACATTCTCCTATAAAGTCAGAATCTTCCAGCGACACTGATTTGTCTGATAGGTTATTGATTGTGTTAATAGTTTACATTAACCAAATAGGGAGTAATGTAACAGATTACAAACTATATTGGGCATTACAAACGATATTGAATGTAACAAATTATATCGGACATTACAAAATGATACCAAAGTGGCACTTTGTTGAATAGAGAATTCAAAGGGCTTTCAAATAAGATGCTACACCATATGATTCAGATCATAATATTTGCCATATTACAAAAACGAAGAACGGAACAAATTGAATTCGGACCAGACAAGCCTAATGGTTGTATGTCCTACACTAGTGTGTGTATTGGGTTACTTGTATAGCCAGGAGAGCTGTAACATAATTGCAGGAGGCACAAAGTAACATGTTAAACTATTTAACTGTCTGTGGACATGACTTATCCAATTCACTTCCAGCACATGGCTGGAATGTACAATGACCAGTTCCCTCATCGATATCGAGTTTTCGCTTCTGATTACTCTTATTGTGTGATGGCTCAGCCAGGTTGTGGTCTCTGTCTGGATAAACCATCAGATAAACTACTGGGATTTTCAGTGTATTACTGCTGTTAATATGAAGAGAGATATCTAAGTGCAGGATAAATCACATAGACATTTCCGACATTAAGCTTCCCACACCAGTAATCTCATCCTATCCTGTTCTAACACCAATAAGGATTTCAATGCTTACAATGAATGCTTTGAAGTATTAGATTTACCACTTCATAACCCTAACTTCCACAATACATGTCAGTCCTTAGGCCGAAGACAACAGTCGATGACAAATCATCAGAAAGACAGGTAATTAATCTTGACTTTATCTCACCATCCTGGTTAATAGCGAAATAATACACTTCCGTAGCCTACATCATACATGATATGATTCGGACACATAAGATACGATCGGGACATATATCCTGTATAAAATGAAATGCTGTTATTCACTCGATATCTCCTCCAACGATGGTCAATGGACCGTGAACAATGTATCAAGTGGGAACAGAGAAGGTCTAGTTTTTCATTATCGGGGTCCACAAGGATCCAGGATACAGGGGTGTTTGAGAGGGATCACGTTATGATCTTGGAACAAACAGAGGTGATGCCGGACTGATACTGGACTGAATAGAACTGGCGCCACGATGGCCTGCAATCAGACCACCTTAACTAATAGCCGACCCCGCGGTATTGACTCACTGATTAGGCGGTCAGGCACTTTACGTACATGCTGATTGGGGGCTCTTGTTACTTCACGCCTGGATTTAACGCAACATTTGTACTTGGGGAGAGTGATGCTCTGTATAGGTCAGACAAGATCTTTGACACCAACACTCTCTAGTGGTCTAGACCATTTAGCAAATTAGAGAAAGAGTCAGAAAAATACAAAGTTACTGTTTTACAGTGTATTTATATTGAATGATATTTCGGTATGCCATCGTTTGCACACATTTGAGATCAAATATATTGTAGGCCTACAATGAAATTATAGAAAGAATTAATTGGTTTAAACATACTTCATTAAGCAATTAATTAAGAACTATAAATGTAACTACATGTACCAGATATGTTTCTGTTTAAGAAATGTCTCTATCTACATGATCTAATGGAAATGAAAGAAGGAATTAAATAAGAACGATAAATGTAACCATTGTATGTCTCTGTCTAATTGAAAGTAAAGAAGTATTTAATTAATAACTATAAATGTTTGAATGATTAATTGAATTATTGCTTTACGTAGGAGCGGGAATATTTCACCCATTAGGCGACAACAACTATAAATGTAACTACTGGATAATATTCCTGTCGAAGAAATGTCCCTGTCAAACGAAAATTAAAGAAGGAATTAATTAAGAACTATAATATTTCTCTGTCGAAGGAATGTCCATCTATGATCTGTGTATGTATTTGTATATGTCTCTATGATACCTATGTCTCGACACACTCTCTTATCTCGTAATAATATCAAGGCTTGGCTGTACACGACAGACACGTTGGCTAACACCCTGATTGTGTTAAACACCTTTACCTGTTCACCGAGTGCAAACCCAATTGACTATTGTATTAAGGATAGCTGAAGGAGAACGGATAGTTGTCACTGATACGTGTGATAAGTGTGTACGTAATTATCTCGTAGTAAACACGGCTGATTGGAGGAGAGAGTCCAACTAACAACAGAACTAACAAACAGTGTCTACCAAACCACAGACCTTGATCCTTTGTGATGCGAGATACAATAGGTAACTTGACCCATGTGTCGCTGTGCTCAACTACATGGCAGGACAAATTCATCAGGAATCAATTCAATTTGGACAAATTTCACGCCAGTAATAAAAACATATTTTGACACATTTTAGTCCGGACCATCCTATGTTTTCCTTTCCAAAGACTGGCTGACAGACACGTCAATATTTGTTCAAATCAGAATGTTAGAGACAATATTTTCCGAACCAAGTAAATGTGGTTTCGATATTGCCGGTGAGATGCTCTTGTTCGGGCTCCTATTATAATCTAGCCGAGAATAAAAGACTCCAATAAAATCGTGCAGGTCGTGTGAACACCTGCTTGAGAAACAACAAGAAAACATGAATCATAATCCAAAAGGATTGTCGACAAACTTCTTTTGTTCTTAATAATCATCGACCACTTGTTACCAATAATACCCCTTGTCCAGTTTTAGTAACAGGTGCACAACGCGCTCGTGCAATATTTCCCTCTTAATTCCATATTCCAGCACATTTAATGAAAACATTTGTCTTCTTTGTAGCAGATCCGTGGTCAATTGCCACATTAAGTGCATAAAGCCTCGTGTCCGTGGCTCTCGGTCCGGCATTAAACACAGCCGCTGACCCATGGGGTCCCAGAACCATTTGTTTTATGAATACGGGTGAGTCAGAAGAAAGCATGAGTAATCTAATTAAACCTCCCAAATTTCGCAAGCCAAGCCAAATATTTCTGGAGGGGATCGCTATTATGCTCGTCCATCTCAAGTCTGTGATAATCTCATAATTAGTTGTCATTCCGACATTCTCAAACAAGCGTCTCGCGCCTTGAACATAAATTACCCTATTTTGAGTAATTAAGTCACGTCCAGATGATTAAGACGACTGAAAATTCAATAGAAATGGCCTTGAGATGTTCGGTTACATTATTCATATGCAATAATTCCGTCACTTTGACACTTGCCATGCATCAAAATCCAACTATAAAAACACACTGTTACATAGTTATTGCATATTGACTAGCCATAACATACACAAATTGGGCACCACGAGTAGCTGGATGGAAGCCTATGTCATTGCCTTTATCACCAAAAGGGTGTAAAATCTCGTATTTCCTAGCACTCGGCTGACCAACATCCCAGACACCAGCATGTAAACGGATGAGTAGAAATGTACTTGGAACTATTTACTGTGAAATAACGAGAAACAAATAACTTCAAGTGTCATACTGTTGCAACAACGAGGTTCCTTGAATTTCTGAACTTCCACGGCAATGCCTGGAGACTTGCTGTCAAGACATGGCACAAATTCCGCCAAGACGTGGCCCAAATTCCGCCCCGGTTTTGACAGAGTCTTGTTGATCATGCTAATTAAGAAGTCAAGGGCTAGGGCAATAATCCGAGGAATTCTCCTAATAAACAAGCACACATCGATGCCAAGGACAGAAGGGCTTCCCCACACACTGCTCATCAAGCTGACCTGGTCAAACAAGACTCTGGATGATGGTCAAATGTAGACTGGACTTACAATGGAAGGTAATTCCAGTGCATTTACTTAACAAAGGCTTGTCTTGACAAAGGCAAATTTGGAAAATGCTTGTTAAATCCAATATCTTAGAAACTTAAAATGATTAAGGTCCAAAAATAATGTACGTAATTTAGATACGAAATCTATTAATTGCAATGGGACATAGAATAAACTTCAGAAGATTTTACTCATACATAGGTTTTCTGACTTAAGTCACATTATTATATAAACATCAAGTTAATAACCTACAGAAGCTACACAAATGTCTAAAAATTCAGTCTAAACCCTTTGGAAGCCAAATTAGCCTGATTATCATTGTGAACAGTAACTAAATTATAATCCCCTATGATCCTGCTACTTAGCAAGATAATCTACTAAACCCCAAAATTGGCCCTTTGTTGAAAAAAAAAGTAGATTACTGTTAGAAAAGGAAATAAACTGATTTCTTCAAACCATGAGACATTGAATTAAAGATCTCCTTGATAAAGGCTATAATGTCTCAAGAGAGAGCAGAGACGATCACTCTTGAGTCATTCAAAGAGAAGCAATGTTATTCCGGACTCTAGCCCTGTGGCCAAGATGTTCTCATGTCCCCCGGATTTCCAAAACTATTTGTTGCTGATGTATTGGATTCTGGACTGTTGCAATTCCCTAGTGGTCCTTCCTTCTGTCTTGTCCATCAGCTGGATCAATCCAATTATCTGCCTTTTAATATGTGACTCATTGTCACCCACGGACTTCGCAAAGCATGGCTATATTGCAAACTGACCAAGTCTCCCCGACAGCTTTCTGTGAAATCCTGCTGATGGCCCGGGCAGTGATGGCAAGATTAAGCCAACAGGTCTGATGAGGGTTTTTAACATGGCTTTCCTTTCATCTTATCTAAAGCAAGAAAATTGCATGCCAACACCTCGGGCAGTACTCCTGTAGTTTAGACCATAGCATGGACATCAGCTGGAATAGGGGTGTACTCCTTGTAAGCAGATATATCTTGTGTAACAATGTGTAATGTGTCCAAAAAAGATCGATGGTCCGAAAGTAATATTTTCATCAGCGATGTTGCAGAGATGTGTACAATGCCCTCCATCACCCGTAAGCCAGAAATAGACAGTATGCTTGCAACTTGTCAATTTTGCATTTAGGTAGACAATAACCTGTAGTTATTGTGGGAAGACCTTGCCGCAATAAGGAAATGGTGAAAAGTTAATTATGAAGTGAAAATACGTCATTAATATATTAACATAGTGGTACAATCAGTTAATTTACATCCTCATACACTTTTGCTACTTTAAATTAGTTTCTGAGATTAACAGTACTTATTCATTTACAAGTATGGGAAACCATTTGCAATATTTATAATAACCAATGTTAATTGTAATAGGAAACACCTCTACCTTTTTTTGTAATTATTATTATTAAATTCCCAGTTTTCAATACGATGGGAGACAGTTACCACACTCATATACCAGCAATAACCAGCCAACGGTTCAGTTTTACCATAAATAACAATAACTGGAAGAAAAAAATCCTGACACGTCAACGATTTGTGAACATGGTGAAGAAGGGTTAGCTGTTTGTTCAGGAAGTCTTGGAGTGTCTGCAGAGGTAGTCTTGGAGTGTCTGCAGAGGTAGTCTGTAGTTCTCTCATTGCCAGACTCCCACAGGATGAAGGATGAGGGTAGGGAGATAGCATCAGGGAGTAGGGGATGTGGGTAGGGGCAAGAACCAGGGAAAAAGGAATGGGGCCAGAAGGTAGGAAATGGGGGCCATGGGGTAGATGATGAGGGTAGGCGGTGGAGCCAGGGGTTAGGTTATTGGGGTTAGGGATGCTGGTAGGTGATGGTGCCAGGGGGCATGGGATGGAACCAGAAGGGTGAGAGAAGTGTCAGGGAGTAGGGGATGGGGCCATGTGTGGGAGAGAAGTGTGTTGCTCAGTACTACCTTGCACATGCTGCAGTCCTCATTATTTCCAGGAAGTTTGAAGAGATGCCACACAAACCTACAAATAACTGCAGCCCTATCCATTATTGTCACTACTTTGTTTATTCAAACATATTATTCTTACTGGAAATGTCATACTTCTATTTATTTATCCCAATTTACTTTGGAATTAATTGGCCTATTCTCATGCCATTTAGCAATCTAAGAACATACTTGATGCATACTTGGAGCAGTAAATAATACTAATTATTCAATTTAGATTTTTTAAATATTACCATAAATAATAAATCATCACCTTAAAGACAAATAGTAAACTCTGCATTCTATAAGGTACACCTATTAGTGAATGTAATTAAATGGAATTAATTACAGTTCATATATTAATTAAGATATACGACAGTGAAATGGTTTACTTCCTGAACTTGTCTTGAACTTCAGCTAATTACAAGACTGATATCAATTTCAGAAGTTTTGACCGCGCCAGACCTCCAAAGATGTTTACATAGAGAAGCCAGCATCACAGAGTTTATCATTGAGTTTACACCCACCAAAGTAGCATCAGATCAGAAGATCAACCATAAATTACTGATAATTCACATGTATAAGGTAACACTTCCTTTAGCCAAAATGTCAAAATATTCCAAAATAATGTTTACGTTTTTTAAGGTCCTTGGATGCCAATCTTGTTGAAAACTTTCAGAGGTGCTGTATGAAACTTCCTCTAAAGTTCAAAATAATACTTTATCATGGAAAGTTATCATCGTTTGGATGAATGCCACCATTATTATCTGTTAAAGTACAAAACGTCCTAAATCATGCAGAGTAAAAAATGTCCTTACTGTTCTTCATAAAGGTTATCAATACGCAAGCACTTGGATCAGCATATATTTCTATTAAAGCTCCGATATCCCTGAGATAGGGTTTAATATCTAATCCAATCTCATAAGCAGTGCTTAAGATCCTCTGACCCTGCAAGAAGGTGATAACATCAGATATATCTCCAGCCGTACTGCCATTGCATGTTGTTTCCTATTAGCAGACCAAACTCTTGATAGCATAGACTGACCCTTGAAGATCCAGTCATATGAATAATTGGGTCTCCACATACTTCCACTATCAGATAAACTCACCATGAAAGCTAGCTACAAGAGCATAGCAATATATCTGAATTTATTTATGGCCTATCATATCTACGAGCAATATATCTGAGAACATGCACAGCAAATACTGCCAGCATATTGCATTCTATTCATCATGACACAAATACAACAGATATTTGTCATCGTTGACAAGGTTAATACCCTTGGTGAGATACCCACTATGACAAATCTTATGGATTATTCCCGCATCATAAAAACAGGCAGGTCCTTAGAACGAGAAGCAAAATGACGTTACGAAAAAATAGTTATTTAATCCTGAATGTAATTAGTAGTGGCATATGCCAGTGTAAAACCCTCTTCATACGACATAGCCATCAATGAGGTATTTGCCAGCACAGAGGTAACAGTGAGACAAGTTTCTAGATGGCAAGTTTCCTGACTTTACTTGTCTTATGACATTAACACTTGAAGAAATCCCCCTGCTTTTTCTCGTCATACCACGGGATCTTTTTTTTATGGAAATGGGGATTTTTAGCCAGCAGGAAGTCTGGATGACAGCGGTCTTTCTTTCTGCTGTATTTCATCATGAACATGCATCCATGGCAACAAAAAAAGAAGGTTCCATCTTCTCTTGGAACATGGCATATTACATAGGCCGACTTCAGAACTGTAGCCCTGTGTCGGAGGGGGAGGGGTGGGGGAGAGGGGAGGGTGGGGACGAGGG
>JAULBP010168782.1:0-14715 GCA_032355345.1 Lepetodrilus pustulosus | reverse complement strand
AAACTAAATGAGATCATTTATCATGTTTTGAATACTTTTCACATTTTTCATTTAGGTATTAGTGTTTTAGATTTAGTTTACACTGTGTGGTGCACTTCCATCTTATACATCGGAATATTTTAATTTTCAGTTCATAATTATTCCTAGTATCAGGGCTGTATATGATATTAAACTAAATAAGAAACCATCCAAAAATGAATATTTGTCTCAGAATGACCATCTTTTCATTTCGGTTAATTCACCTAAAACAAAAGGTACATTGTTTGAAGTTATGTCCATATGTAGAACATAGTCTCGCCCTGATTTATTGAAACAAACTTGAGTTTGAAATTTCCTCAAGGCTACAGCACCAAGTCAATGGGAGAAATCTCAGCTGGGCAAAATCTCAAACTCACGTTGTTTTCTGGAAATTGGTGCCTGATAGCTATTCTGCACAATTTAAGAATAATTATCCAATTTTTTATTTATTCAATAATTGAAAACTAAATTTTCAGAATTATTTTGTTTGTTGAGGTGGAACTATTATTTATAACAAACCAGTTATTTTAGGCACGACAGCATTCTTATCCACCACTTGTTTAACCTATTAAATTAAAATTAAATCTCAGTTGGTTTCCACGACTATTCTAATGACACCCAGTTAAGATTTTGTCCCATCTTTCATGAACTAGTGACGCTAATATGTAGCAAATCAAATATGAGGTACATGTACTTCTGGTAATCAAAGCCCAAACCAGATTTTATCTTTAGATATCTGATTGGGTAATATGTAACAGTTCATGAAAGGTTGTCAGGACAAACACTTTAACAGATGACTAGATGTTAGCACTCAGATATGACAATTTTCTGTATATCTGTGGAAATCCACTGATTTATTTGTCCAGGAGTCGATTTATCTGCACTTGATTTGGCTGCCAAATCCCAGACCCCAGGTTTGGTTTTCATTGAAATCACACAAACATTTTGTCTATCGTGTCCAGGCAATACAGAGTAGTATAAATGAACACAAATTTAATTTGAAGTAGATTGATGCCTCTCATTGTTTGGGAAGTTAGTTACAGAATTGACATGCATGGATAATCAAACTAGATGGAACAATACTAACACCGTACCTTGAAAAGAAAAAGGAAAGGTTCTTTACACTAATGCCTGAAAATTTGGAAAAAAAGTGAAATGGTCTTCGATGGCATATAATCTGAGGTACAGCATAGGTTCTAAAAACATTTATCACATTAGAAAGGAATTATTAGTAATGTACACAATTACATACTTGTCAACACTCTGATTAACATCTCATGACTACTAAAGCACGATATTTCAAATGACGAGAGATAAAGAAAATTGTCTCGCTTGGAAATGACATTGTACCTTAAAGAAAGTACAAAGCATTGCTACCCAAAGATTTCTAATAGTATATGCTTTATGATCAGAAACAAAGCTGGGACATAGTTGATGTCATTGTCATGGAAACATTGCACAAGCACAAAGCTGTCAGTCCCTTCAGTGTCTACATGATGACATGGCAACATCTTTGATGTATAATTCATAAGCATCTGACTAATCTAACTATATATGTTCAATTGGCTGATGGAGAACACTCAAAATGTGCATACATGTATGACCTCAACACTATATATGTTCAATTGGCTGATGGAGAACACTCAAAATGTGCATACATGTATGACCTCAACACTTGCATCTGACCTTGACATCAACTATTTGATGTGACCTTGTCAGTTAGGTTAAATGACCTTGACATCAACTATTTCACTGGGACACTGACCGCTAGGCTAAACAACCTTGTCTCAAGATTACAATGCTTTTTTTTAAGTACAATTTAATGCTCAACTCAAAGTTTTTTACACAAATCACCATCTAAAATTTTGGCCTGAGCATGGAATCATACTCAAAACATTTCATAATCTAGGGGTCTTGAGATCAACTATTTGACCATGACCTTGACACCTAGGCTAAACAACTTTGACATTGCATCCTGTTTTCTGATTTACAGATGTACCTGCTTTACAAAATTAGAATGAAGGTGGTGAGCGTGAGTAGCTCGAGAGCTGATATTGACCAAACACTGCATGAACCTCCCCATAGAACTGAGTGCAGATTGCTCATATTGACTGGCAGGTAATGCTATAAACACCTGTTTGGTACCATTACTTAAAAACTATTTAACACAGGTCACTCAAATTTGGTACAATTTTAGAAAATGGATGTATCCTACCAATTCCAAAATTACAACTTTGAATACAAATTCTGAATATGTAGATAGCAAAATACAAATTCTGAATAGATGTAATTTGCTGGTATGTGATAGAACAGCACCATTCCACATATTTAGCAACAGTGCGAAGTGATTTATGTTTAGTATCTATGAAGTAGGAATTCTGAGAATTGGTTGAGTATATGCATTTCAAAAGACATATCAAATTTGAGTGACCTGTGGTAAATAGTTTTTGAGTAACCAATGAAATGGGTTTATAACGTTACTTGCCAGACTATAGTAATTTATCATGAAATTAGGCATGGTTTGTGCTGCATTTCGTTACAATAATAATAATAAATATTAAATAATAACAATAATAATAATAATAACAATGTGCCTATTTATTTTGTTCTAAATCCATGCCCAAGAACATAAAATTTGCATTGAGGAATTATCGGTAGAGTGGCTTGACGAAGATACAGAAAGATATACGAAGAATTGATACTATCGCTGCTCGGAGACAGACTCATTGCGATGTCATGAAGAAGCACACAGTTTCATATGGATTAAAACCATTTTCGGCCAACATTTACTTTACATCTGAGTCAATAAATAGAATATTTCACGATATCTAATTAGCAAATTCTGTTTACAATGGGATGAGAGCCTGCAATAGCTAAGGGTTTAGTTACAGTACAATCCAAGAAGCCACAGCTGATCCAGAAAAGCTGAAGACTATAACTTTATACAAAGATTTTGCATCGATGATCATCAATCAGTACATGAAACTGAAGAAGAGGACGCCTGGCACTGAGATTATGAAACTTTTTGAGTAAACTTTCATGCTCACACTCAAATTTTATATGAGGATTTGTGAACAATACCTTGAGTTGAGCATGAACTTGTACTCGAAATAGTTTTATTATCTTGACGTTTGCCCCTAGGTTACGAAACATTTTGAGTACAATTTCATTCTCAATCAAATTTTTTTTCTCACAAATTCCTATAAAAATCTATTCAAAAAGGGTTTTGTAACTTTAGGGGCATGGTCACTGGATTAGAATTCAAACTTGGAACTTTCAGGTTTGTGGTCTGACACACTACTAACTGCACCATCTTGCCAAGTTTAGGATATTGGTTCAATTGACTGCATGCAGATATTGGCATAATTCATTATGCTTGGGAAATACTGACTGTTTTTAAAACAAAAAATCCTTAGGGAAAAAAACTTTATTACTAATTCTTGAGTTCCCATTAAAACACTGGAAACATGTAATTAACAACATACCAAACACAAGGAAATCAATTGACATTGCAACACCATTTCATATTTTTAGAAATACATAGAAAAAGGTAATGGGGTTATGATTGTTAAGATTAATGCAATTAAGTTGTTGGGTGTATACAGTTCAATTATAACGACATCCTCTAAAATCTTTCAGTATATCATACACCAACAATGATGGAAGTATTTATGGATCCTGGATGTTTTGAATAATTTATTTTGTTTTGTTTTGTTTTTTAAATCATGAAGAGGAAAACAGTTTTTACTGACATTCAATTTACCAATATAATCTCAACTATTAGCATTCTTAATGTGTTAAAAGCCTCTGATTTTGGTTACTTTTATCAACTTTGAGGATAACTTTGCTATCGAAATACACTCGGTGGAGGTTCTCTGTACATCAGTTAGTTTTGAGCGGCACCTCATCTACCATTCATGCAAGGTTTCCAATGCTACATGTAGTCCTATGCTCACATATTTCTATTAACTATTTTCAGATTACCATAATTATTCTAATAATTCAAACCCTCTAATAATTTCGAACAACTAAATTAATTGTCAAACGTATAAATAAAATTCCGACCCTAAAAATACAAACATGACCTTTAATTTCAAATCTTACATTTCTACATATTTGAACACATTAAATTTGAATTTTTTAATACACCAGTCCTTGCATGAACCGAGCTGTTAGTGTTCAAGACTGATATACATCCAGATAACTAAGGTGCATAAAACAAAGATGAGATACTATAACACTATATATTTCAGTAAAATAATAAAGTGTAATTTATCAAATTTTTGCCTAGACAAAATAAAAATTTCAGAATGTTTGCTATAGTTATCGCCAAATATGTTAAGTATGTTACCCCAGCCTAGGTGATAATTACCTATGCATGGGACACATTGCATGCCAAACAATGTGAAAATACTGAATATGTACACACACACACGAACACATGCATGCACATACACGCACGCACACACACACACATATACATACACACACGCACATACACACACACACACACACATGCATACATGCACACACACACACACACACACACACACTCATACATGCATACACACACATACACACACACCTACCATACCCCCTACGTAAGGGTTTGTGTAATACATGTACATTAATACTGCACAGGTGGTAAAAAGGAAGACTACACGAGTGATAACACAATTAGTTTGGCTTGTATTCTCCTCAAAACTGCAATAAATTGCAACGGGAGGACCTTGTTATTGCTTACAATGACAACATTTCTTGTTTCTATGTATTTCAGCCTTCGATGATTGTTCCAGGACACCTTGTGTGGTCAAGTGTTCTATGCAACCGAGATGCATGCCAACATGTGGACAATGTCATCAAGGGCCATAACTCTTGGAAGATTAAAAATGTCACATCAACCCGCTTAATTGCAGGACATATCTGAAAAGAAATGGCTATGCACACAATACGGAAATGCCTTGAACTGAAATATCTTCAGTAACTCGTTGTGAACCC
This sequence comes from Lepetodrilus pustulosus, assembly GCA_032355345.1. Classification (NCBI taxonomy): domain Eukaryota; kingdom Metazoa; phylum Mollusca; class Gastropoda; order Lepetellida; family Lepetodrilidae; genus Lepetodrilus; species Lepetodrilus pustulosus. The sequence goes on along the minus strand of JAULBP010168782.1, from coordinate 9,699 downwards.
TCCATGGAATACTATGAACAGCAGTTTTGATGATGCTTATTGTGCGAGAAAGAACTACACAATGCAACGACAAGCCTGCATACTCTCTGAAAGAGGTTACTACATTTGTGATTACCATCCTGATTCTAACCACATGGTATTTGGTGATATATGTTAATGCTTGATTGATAGTGATTTTGTCTAGTTTTTCTCCAGAATTTCAAGAATTTGTCCAGTCCATATTCCATTACACTAGAACATTGCATTATAGATACAACATTGACATACCTGCAATATGTCATGCATCCTGCCCCCTAGTGGCAAAGGTCATCATAAAGGGATGATAACCCCCCCATCTATGGTATGTATGATCTCTGAACCTGCTTAGACAATGACATGATCATATGAGATGGATTTCTGAATGAAAGGAGTTTTCATTGTACAAAACAAAAACAAAATACATGCTAGAAATGGTTCTGTTACCCTAGTCAACAATGTACCTCAAAGTTCACATGCATATGCTTCCTAATCCAACTTCTTGTACTACAGGGGAGGTAACCCAAGCTCTGACATTTTGTTCATGCATGCATTGAGCATCATAACAGATATGTCACACATGATCGATGGATACGTGTTATCGATAAACCCACCATTAGCACTAACATTACCGGTAATTTATGATTCAATGAGTCAAGATTCAGCCTACAGATATTTTCGATATCAGTCAGAGTTTATCTATTGGGTGTGGGTGTTTCATTGTCTGTGATGTCACACAAGAAACATGAACAACATGTAACGTCACACACAGTTGACTTGGATGTGCTCGATGTTCTCTAATTCTGCCGCAGACATTCTTCACTATTAACACTTAATTTCATGATCGTCAATTAAGATTGACATTGCATGATAAAGATATTATTACCCTTATGTCTTTAGATACCGTCAGTATTCTGGTTTGGAGATAAGCACTATGTATTATGCTCGCCAAAGGCTCGCATAATACAATGCTTTTCCCAAATGCAGGATACTGATGGTATCTAAAGATACTCGGGTAATAATATCTATATATCGCACAAATATTGACAGATGGACAAATTAAACTTTTGCACCAGGATCTAAATCTCCAAAGAGGAATAGTCTAATCATATTGAGCTTTCCACAATCTACCTATATCTGCATTACCGGTACTCCATTCTGGGTGCCATGGAAACAGGCGCTGACAATCCTGGGATAGGAACTGGAGTTGCTAAGGTCTTGTATGCAGTTAATAGACATTGTAGAAGTTGTTCTCACTCTATTCAAATAATTCCTCATTTTTAATGCACAATAAGACGTGTCCACCACTTTGCTTTTCCGATACATTTCATCTTTGAATTTGACTTTTTCTTCTTTACATGACATTGAGAATGCTAGTCTCAACTGGGCCATGTTAATATTAGTTTTGTGTACATAGATTCAGGAGTATGTATAATGCATTGCATGAGTTTGTATCATGCATATATAATCATTGTGTATGCAATTAGGGAGGAATTTGTGTCCAGGTGAAGTCATCATTTCCAAAATGGCAGCCACATCCACTAATCATCCATGTTACTATGGTTACTTGATGATGTTCATCACTTTCCATGTTACTGCACCATGAGTCATCAAACCCATTGCACAGAACGGTTGTATTGCTACGTGAGTTCTAACTTGACATAGACGCCACCAATAAATCCCAAGATGCTGAAAACATTCACATTTTAGAATCCAACCTTTCTATTCATTCAGTTATAGTACATAGGGACTTGAGCATATGTTAGCATTTGATGCCATACAAGTACACTGTATTCATATTAATTATTATTATTATTATTATTATTACTCGTTGTTATACAGTTGTTCTGTGGAATAGGTTTATGTTGTCAATGTTGAGCAACTGATATGGGATTGGTATACTTTTTCTCCACATTTAGAGGTCGTGATAAATTATAAACTGTTGACACTATGTATCATAGTTAGGACTAACCTTATATACACTACAAACTTAGTTAGGGGGCCAGTAAGCTTTTTGGACATCCACATTTAGCAATAAAGAATTCCTGGAGGGTATACATACTCTTCAAGAAGAGGAATGGCACCAGATTCCTCAAGCTGATTTCCAAAATTTGGTTGAAAGTTTCCCAATAAAATATCTGCTGGCACATAATTTATTTTGTTGAACATGCATTGATATGTAATATTTTATCAATGGTGAAAAATGTCATCATCTAATTGCAAAACATTTTCATTATAGTGATAAACTGTTTAGTTTTATGAATGCAGAGATGGGAATGGAAATTTGTGTTTTCAGCTGAAACAGTTAGGATCCAAGGACTTCTTGCCACGGCCAGGTTTACAAATACACTGCTAAGAGAGCACTACCAGTCTCTTAGTAGATAAGACAGCTTCGTGAAAGGATACCAAGAACCTTATAATCCACTTAAATGATATTTTAACCATGTAGAATTCCCATTTGTTTAAATGCTCCAACACATTGGATGAAGAAATGCACAAGTTTCTTTAAGCCAAGTTCTGAAATTTGCTAGAAATCTTCCCAACAAAATATCTCTGCCAGCCCTTAATTAATATTTTTGAGTATAGTAAAATCTTTTAGTGTCTTCTTACATCATACAAGTAACATGATCGTCTCTTACTATCTCATTGTCTACTATAACATATCTTAATGTTATCTCATTCATCATCATCCTATCAACATCTCGTTTTTTTTTATGTTTCATACTAGAACATCTCTTATCTCATGTTTGATTACTTGGAATGTCAGTACAAGCTGTTGCTTGCAGGTTTACTGCAACATAGTCCTACTGATATTGCAGGTACATGTATTGAATAAGCAACGATATCAGTGAAATATCGAAAAGTAAAGCAAATGACAGGTCCATTGCTTCAGACTAACATTTTCAGTTACTTGCCAGCAGGGCTAGTCAGGGCAAGTTGCAAAGGCACCAAAGATGCAATGTATTTAAATATTGGTTGCCTGCAGTGCAATTTAACTTGCCCCTGTACGTCAGGCATATGTTGGTCTAGAGTCCGTCATGTCTGTGTTCTATGAAAGGTTTGTACCAGTAACCCTGGCTTAAGTGTACGCCATGCTCTTAGTATAACATGATGCTCTATTTAGGCCCAGACTAAGGGAACACCATGCTCTTTCTATAAAATAAATCATATTATCCTCAACAAAATAAATTAAGGGCCAGTCACTTTTTTTGACGCATTAATTTAGCTTGATATTATTTCACAACAAATAATTTCAAAATGTGTACAGGCTTCAGATAATCTTCAAGAACTTGCAGATGCACTGGAAGAAGAATGGCACCAGGGAGACGAGTTCCAAAATTTGGTAGAAAGCTTCCCCACTAAATATCTGGCGACACTTAATTTATTTTGTTGAGAATATTTTGCCTACAAGGACAAGGACTATCATGTTTCATGTCAGAAATGATATATCTTCATGGGTTTATCATATTATAACTACTAGGACATCTCATGCCATATTATCACACATTACTTATATACCATACTGTGTCCTAATGACCTGATAACCATGTATATAAATTATGTTATCTTCAACAACCTAGCACCTGTGTGTTATCATGTTATCAGCTGGAATATTGTCCCAATTGACTTTTATTACCAGCAGAAATAAACCTATCCAGAACCAGACAATATATTCTTGTTTTTATTTTTGTTGTAATATTCTTTTTTCCCAATAAGGTAATAATGGATATTTGTAATGTGCCAGATGATTTCTACCTTTTCCCCCACACCTGGCCATGTGGGATAGAGCTAGACCACAGACACGCCCACGTGGGATACCCCTGACCGTCATTAGCATTGTCTCACAAGGGAATAACAGCAATATTTTATGTATCAACGGGAGTTCGCTCCAGATTGTTTACATTGCAAAATGGATACTCCGGGATACTGGCAAATTAGCCATCAAATAATCTTCAAATAGCTCCCACATAACCATAAACATTAACCAATATAGTAATTGTATGTAATAAGGAAGTTAATAGTTCAACCATTTTCTCTCATTTTCTCCCATTTTCCCATGGTAATTTTTCCTTGTATGCATGGGAGAAAAACAATCCATCATTAGGTAGTCATGTAGGATTGAAAAAGTACATCCTCTGTCGTGGAAATATTGACCAGAAACTCAGCAAAGCCACATTTATGGTGGAAATCCCACATGGCTACCTATGATGGATTCTTACTACTACTAATAATAGTAGTATATTTATATAGCGCTATACATCCATACACAAAATATATGCTCAAAGCGCATCTAGACAGAGTGAAAGAGCTTGAAGAGATAGAAATTTAGCTTTGATTTGAAAGATGAAAGCGATTCTGATTGCTTGAGATGAAGTGGGATGCTGTTCCATAGTAGAGGCATTGTCAGAGTAAGATCACATTCCAAACCAGAGGACAGTTTTTGGTCTGCAGAGTGGAGAGTTCTGGATTGGGAATATCTGGCGAGACTGTTTACAAGACCGAGTGGCCCAGACTGATTGTAGCACTGGTACGCAAATGTTAGAATCTTATACTGGATTCGAGCCTCTATTAGAAGTCAATGTACCTTGACAAGGACAGGTGTTAAGTGAGTTGACTCCTTCGACCTTGTGACAATCCTAGCGGCTATTTTGCACCTGTTGCAACCTTAAAAGCTGTTTCTGGGATATGATGACAAGTAAAGAATTACAATAGTCTATCCAAGAAAGAACTAAGGACCTGGTATCCTTTCACGAAGCTCTCTTATCTACTAAGAGACTGCTAGCACTCTCTTAGCAGTGTATTAGCTATCGGCAAAGAGAGCGCTACCAGTCTCTTAGTGGATAAGAGCTTTGTGAAAGGATACCCTGACCCACATGTGGGTTGAGTGGGTTAAGAGCAAGTGTCTAATGGCTCCAATATTGCGAAGGTGTAAATGGCAGATGTGGCACAGGTTGGAGATATGATGTTCCACGGTAAGCGCTGGGTCCATGATTACTCCTAGGTTCTTGACTGATGAGGCTAGAGCAATATCAGATTCTCCAACTCTGAAGATGAGTGTCAGCCCGATTTCTATGAGAGCAAATTAGAATGGCCTCAGTCTTGTTGGCATTCAGTTGAAGCATGTTAGTCGTCATCCAAGACCTCATTTCTTTTGCACTCTCCTGCATACACTGAAATTCAAGGTTGGCGTTCTGTGGTTGAAAGTTAGTGAAGAGTTGCGTATCATCTCCATACAGGTGGTGAGACACATTTATTTTCTCTTCTCAAAGTACTACATTATTAACCAGTCACTGGATCAGCCATCTTCACATCTATGGCAAAACTCGCGCTGTCTACAGGAGCTATAAATAGAACAATGATAACATCTGTTTCATTGGATATATTTTTACATCATTTTCATCGTTTTGCGCAGGTTTTCCCCTAGATGTCAGCCAGGGGTACTGTGCAGTGCTAACGTAACAGATACCTCTGGGGTGAGAGGATGTGGATCACTTGGTGTTCCTTCTCAACTCTTTGGTGATATAGCATGTTCGCATTTACCGTACATTAAAATTTCACACATACGTGATGCGTCATGTAAATGAGAACCTATACTCCCCACAGAGTTGATAAAAAACCCTGATCCACTGACCAGGATTGACCTGTGACATAAAGCACCAATTCAGTCGATCATTTACTTGACCATCTCAAACATTCAATGGCCAATAGATCAGTGTGCACTCAGGGTTCCTTATCAACTCCTTCTTGAGTATAGAATGTTCTCATACATTCCTTGTTTGGTGAAGCAAGAAATGTTTCGAATTAGTACATTTTTCAGCCTGGATCTCGGTTGTGGGCATGAGCAAATCCCAATCGTGCTTAACATCAAACATTTGTGTTGGACCACTGAAATACCATGTATGTTAACCTATTGAAGATAAAGTCAGTATATGCATGAACAATTTGCAAGTATTTCAGCTTGTTTTACACAAAATCTTGGTCATGAAAATGAAAACGAAAAAAACCACCAACATTTTTGTTATAAAAGTTTATTTCAATCAGATCACAGCTGTGTTACTTTCCTCTGTGTCGACACATCCATCATATGCCACGCTTTTCTCAATAAACATTCGAAAAGCAGAACGGGGCCCTGCCTGGGATGTGGCATTGTGCCTTTAATACAACAGACATCTACACATATAGATCCTGTACACAAAGAGAAAGGAAAAAATCTACAAATCTGACCTTTGACCCTACTCATAACAAACACATCCAATCATTCAGGAAAAATTGCATTTTTTCTTAAATATAAATTGATGAATATTTTTACCCAGATAGTGCCTCACTGATACATGGGAACAGATCATGGCCAAGGGGAAAAAATGGTTGGTCATGCAATGGAAATTAATGATTTAATCAGTTAATAAAATAATAAATAACCTAATTCTGACATCGTCATCACTCGATTTTATTTTCAATCTTCATAGAGGTAACTGGCAATTCTTCAAATAATAATTTTCCTACTGTATTATTGTTACTTCGATGGTATTTCATCACATTAGTACCAAAGATTTGGATGTATTTGTTACGGAAGAGGCCCACGTGGTCACGAAGACATTATGCTATAAATATACATGAGGTGAGATTGTACCAACTGCCTGGGATAAGCCAGGCAGTCGGTTAGCACCATGGGGAAAAGAGTATTATTGTTATTATTATTATTGTTGTTATTACATACAGTTTTCATTGGCTGATCATCATCATCATCAGACTATACAGAATATGCAGCTATATCTACCGTAGTCTTTCTCCTCTAACAAAGCTTGTCGAAAAATGTCAGTACGATTTTCAGTCATCATTCATCTATCCACACAACTCTCGCAGATACTGCGTGTTACTCGAGTTATATATTTCAAAGATAACGTGTGATTATCAAATATGCGTAATTCACATAAAACACGAGCAGTTTACCAGATCAAAACACGCGTGATAGTACATCCAAGTCTCCAAACTGAGTTAACCTTCTCTCTGCTGGAGACAGCTGCAGATGCCCTATAGAATAGAGCGTGAGATTAATCCAACAGGAAGAGGGTTAAAATAATGTAGAACATGATCATGAGTGTGTATTTATATTGAACGTATCTTTAAAAATGGTAGGCGTGTTAACACTGGATGCTATCATGTGTGTTTAAACCAAGACTAAACTGGACGGTTTACTTCAATATATAGAGCCTATTCTCAGATGACGATATATGTTTTTGTTTTTTTACATTGTTTCATTCTATAACCTATGCGTATGTGCTCAAATATATACAGCCAATTTGCTATGCATAACTATTAACACTGTTTGAATATATGATGGTTTATAAATAATCAGTATTAGTGTTAGACGATATCTTTTCAGGTTTCTTACTACTGTGACTTGAACATTGTTTCACTTTTCATATCGTAATTGATTGTCGAAAACCATATAATAGCAACAGTCCTTGATTATAATGCTATTAATAGCAACACCATCATGTCGCTGTATTTACCACATTTGCGAAAAACTGTGCAACTTGTCTAATAGTACATGTTGATTGGATGTTTTAAAAAAATACAAAAAAAATTGTCAAAACTTATCAAAGAGCATTAAGAACATATATGTTACAAAATGCCATATATTTCATGAATATGTGACTTCATAACCTTCACGAGAGTGAGTGAGCAAAGAGCATACATAAATTATGCTCTCTCAAATGTTCTACAATTTGAAATACCTAAATCACTTATACATTAGTTTATTCTCATTTTTTTGCATCTAGACAGTGTCTAACATTATAACCGTCTATGGCATCTCTGTCCATGTTAATCGGTCCCTCGTTTTGTATCCTTAAATCTAAAATGCAGCCATTATAGTTCTTGTCAACCGATCCTCCAGTCATGCTATCCAAGTCTGGCAAACCACCTGGAACACGAGAAGAATGTCAGTGAGAACTGGACCCTGGAACTGGCCCCAAACTTACGGTCTATACACCAGACCCAGACTTACGGTCTATACACCGGACCCAGACTTACGGTCTATTTACCAGTCCCAGACTTATGGTCTTTTCACTGGACCCTGACTTACGGTCTATTCACTGGACCTGGACCCAATTTCTGGCAATCTAACTGACTCGTGTGGGAGTGACATAAAATGCGAACAAAATATTTTCCTAATCCTAACCCTAACTTGGGTTCAAGTCCAGGTCTGGTGGTCATACCGCACCAAGAACATAATTTGTAACTGTTGTTACCTTAAACAGGATATCCCGTATTTTAGGGTGATCCAAAAAATTTGACCCATGAGCCTCAAAATGGAAGATCTTTCTGTTCTAACTATTTCTTTCTCCTGTTATTTTAATGTTCCTATTCCAATTTTCCTCTGGTGGTGACAAGATGATAAGAAAAATGGAAGTGTCCCATATTACAGCGTTTAACTGTATACTGTAAAATGTCTATGCATGAAGTTTCTGTTCATGAATTACGTGTCCATATACGACTGCTTCCCGTGAAGGTCTGGAACACTTACCCATGAAAATATTGCCCTTGACATTGAGGACTTGCAGGGGACCTATCGACGCCCCGATTACCGGGGGACCCGCGTCAACTGTCAGGTTGCCTGTCCTGCCAATCCTAGAACATAAACACACAGATAGCATCAATATCAGTCCCTACTTAATAACATGTTAATAACAATAATAATAATGATAATGTCCACTAATAACATGTATAATGTGCTGTATCCACGATAGAAAATATGCGCAAAACACTACATTATCAATACCCCAGTCAATGGATCAGTGTGCACTAATTTCTTCTCAACTCCCTGGGATGTATACAACCAAAGTTCATGTGCCAGAAGGGTAGCATTCACAATTCCATCACATCCTACTGGGTACCCATCCACAGTTTGGGAATGTAACAAATAGCATTGAGGGCACTATATCAGTTTATGGATTGGTCATCAGTTTATGGACTATTGAAATGCTATATGGACAAGTACTGACACAACTTCCTGAAGGCAAAGGTCAAATCACGTTCACTAATAGGAAACAGTCTCACCTCTGAGCGATGATTTTGTGTGAGAATCCATCATCGACTGTCGATGTTGATCGAATTATCGCCTCTCCACTACCTAACTCATATCTGCAGGAAAGAAATGGCCACATGTTCATTAATTATGTCAAATTCACATTACAATAAATAGATGAATAATATAATTTCTAATAAAATACCACAATATTTTCTTTTGCTGTAAACTGAAGGAGAGAAAAGGTCACATGGTCATTAATTAGATCAGATTCATACTACAATAAATAATATAATTTTGTCTGTAAATTGACGTGACCTGTTATGATAAAAATAACCTTCAAGGACTCAAAATAAGATACATGTAGCTATATGGGATATTTAATGGTCCTATTGGTCTCAGCCAAACCTTTACAATTTGTCTAAGTTAACAGAATATCGGTTTTGAGTACCAGACAACCAGACAACTTGGGTTCAAATCCCTGAATTATGATTTTGATACAAACAGTGCTTGATGTAGGAATTTCACAGATATAACAGAGGACCATGGGATTCAAACCTGAATAGCAGGACTGAGTCCAATGCTCTACCAACTGAGCCAAATGGATAACCCTGCTGGCCAAGATCACATCCATACATCATCCATCCATAAAC